>JAOTAV010006591.1:0-29635 GCA_026546445.1 Cyclargus thomasi | reverse complement strand
AGCAAACATACCAGACGCGCTACAGCGCCACGGTAGCCCCAACAGCATTCTAAAAGCATTATTATACTGGACGCGCAGAGTGTCATACGTCCTTTTCTTATACCCAACCCACAGGGCACTTATGTAAAAAGACTGCCAGTATGCTTTGAAAAGAACAACCTTAACTTCTGTAGCACAACGAGTGATCCTACGGGCGAGCATATTTCCTCGCACGGCTAACGCTCTGCGTTCCCTCTCCATATCTACGTCATCCCTGAGATCAACAGTCACCATATGACCCACCTATTATTATTATATTATTAGTAGATTTCATTTTATTATTATTATATTATTAGTAGATTTCAGAACGAGACGATTGTTTTAGCACTCAAGTTTTTTTTTTGTATCGAACATAATTCTAATTTCTGACTCTGTTGAACTTTGTAAACGGATACAAGTTTTTATGCCGTGTATGTTCTATTTCGGAGCAGGTCTGTTTTTGATCACCATCAAACTTTCTGCCAAGATCGTCAATTAGTCAAAGGAGAGGTGTGCCAGAAATTCTTAAGCACGTAAACAAATAATCTCAATAATTAAAAAAGATGAGTATATTTTTTCATAAGTATGAATGCTTATGTTTTAGTGCAATAAGTATATTTTTAAATTTTAAACCTAACAACACAACATTGCCTTACAGTGTCCCTAACCAATAAGTTTTTATAGATCCTACAAAATGTATAGAATTGCCATGACATGACTTCGACTATATCTTATTGACTGATTATGTCAATTTCATACATTTTACTGGGGGCTAACCGTCCTATGGCTCTGCCATGATTTTAAACCTATAATATTAATGCACGATGCATACTACTACCATTTTTAGGATAGCAAAAATTTACAGCGCCTCTAGCGGAAACACGTAGAACTTAATTATATTACTAAAAATGTTAGATGGTATCGAAAAGCGATAAATACTATAAATTCAAACCACAGTAGAGCTACTGGCGTATGCCAGTATTTACGGCACGGTTCATTGCCAGTCTTATGAACAACGATATGCTAAATACGCGTATAATAGCCATCATTGAATTTTAGAGCGTTCTAAAAATCCGCAACCAGAACAATGGCCGCAAGTGGTCCATCAATCTCTGACAGAATTGGGCGGGAGAAATCTGATTACCGCTAGTGATGGCCGCCGTTCTATTTTGTCGATACTTTTTAATAAAAAAAAATTACAGGGCGTAGCAAAACTAAGTAATAATACTAAGGCTTTTTGAACTACTTTCCTGTGTCAATACACCCACACATACTTTTGTTAAAATAAACACAGTAAAATTAATAATAGTAGTTAAAAGTTATTCCCCGTATTTTATTTAGTGCAGTCATATTAAAGTGTTTGAAATCGACACTAGAAATATATAGCGTCATGGTTGTTAAAATATCCATCAATAAACAATATTATTTTAGCCATAAAATACATCGATAACATATTATTAAATGTATGCTAAGGGTATAAATCTAAAGTGACTGACTGACAATACTACATACTACTGAATGGATAAGGATGAAATTTGATATGCAGAGTGCCGAATGCGAGTTTATTTTTCACATTCGACAGTGAACGCGTTTTACTAAGATTTAAATGGGATTTGTACATGTGACCATGAGCATCGCTAGGTGGCGCTATACAAATCCCACATAAAATCCTAGTAAACGCGAAACGCGTTCATAGTCAAATATGAAAAAAAAACCTGCCTTCGGCACTCAGGTAGACATTATGACGTAAGCATCGACTATGAAAGAATTTTGATGAATTCTGCCCCCAAGTAAATAACATAATGGTTGTAGGAAAATACAAAGCTCCACGAATAATAATAAAACGTAGAAAACGTAACTTCCTTCCTGTAAATACGTTCGCCCAATATTGTCGGTAGCGGTCTTTAACCATCTATTAAATTTCTATACAAACCGCGATTGTCAACAACAAAGTGACAACACAACACTTTTTTGTCAATTTTTGTACAGAAATGTCAATTTTTTTGACAGAAGTTTAATGACCGCTACTACTTAGAGGTTTTATATTAGGCGAACGTATTTAACAGGAAGGGAGTTACGTTTCCTAATTTTTATTATTCGTCGACGTTTGTCATAACTTTTATCGATAGTCTAACATCTCTATTCGTACAATGGCTTGTTTAAGCAATCAATGAAAATGGCGCCAGAGTTCTTGTCCATACTAGATATTATATTTCATCGTCTGTTCCGGTCAGTCTGGTTTAGTGCTAAAGTTTTCTAAAACTATGTACATTATGTCAGACGAGACTAATAAACCGTTTACGGGTATAGGCCTTATAAAATGTTATTTGGGAGTTTCTTGTAGCAGGTATTAAGTGTTAACGGTTTTGTTTTCCGCGTATGCCGTGGCCCTGCCTGAAACGAAAAAGCAGGAACACCGTTGGGATTTTAGTGAGTATTTCACCGAGTCTCACATACCCCGGTGGTCCTCGCCAGACTGCCGGGGATGCATAAATGCATTTCCACAACGAAAAAAAACTGTTAGCTTTATGTTTAACAGTCTAATAATAAATTATGTTATGATGTCAGCAAATACCTCGTAATTGCGGAGAGTACAACAAAATGATAATTATTATGATTTCCGGAATTTATTGATTGATTTTAGTTATATACAACTGATGAGTTGTATCCGGTCGGGGACAGAGACCGATGCCGTTGAAATACTGAGCTAAGTTAAAATCAATCTTCAAGAAATACACAAACCTTAAATGGATGATTATAAAGATGGATAAATCTTAATACACAATAAAAAATGTTGTTTTCGATATAAAACAATAAAGAGTCTGAAATTATAGTATTGAATTTATTGACATCATATGTTCGATTTTTAATTTTCCAAAAAAAATAAATCTTAAAGCTTTTTTGCGGCTAACACTCAGTTTGTGCGAAAAATAAACGATGTCATACACAAATTAGGACATGAGTGGAAAAAGGGTATATCTATTTTTGAAAACTGCCGTTTCTTTGTATAAATGGAGGATTTTGGACTCGTAAAACGTTATTAAATTTAAAATGTGGATAATATACAGTAGGTAGTTTCCCGCTAACTTATGTGTCTTCAAATTATATTTCTATTCAATCTCTGAAATAAAACATAAAAAAATTTAAGCCTCAAACACTATAAATAGACTACACTTTGCATATGAGAATGAACTAGATTTTTAAACCTACTTTAAATAAGGCCGTCGTGTGTAAGATTGTAGATTAGGAAAGTCGTTGTTAGACCTAGGGCGCTAATGAACTAACTACAAACGACCAAGATAACATCTAGAACATTCTAGACTATGATTGAACATGAGAACATAAAGAAAATGGTCAATTAGAGATCTTAAAGATAGTACTTTAACATAGGAAAGCAGTCAGCCGGGAAACATTGACTGCTGTTATAAGTACTGCATGTCTAATTAAAGTCTTTGGAAATTTTTTACTTCTAACAGTAGCTCTACCCAAGAAATGGTTAAAAATAAAAATAAATTAAAAATATTTTCCGGTATAGAATGTTCTATATAATCCACTCCTACTAACGACTCCAGGGGAGTTTATTTAAAAACAAAATAACATCTATTCTCAATTCAATTGCTGACTTCAATTTAGCATAAAGGTCTCGTTACCAGGCCATTCAGTTTTATAAAAAAACACAGACTTCAACCATAAACTAAAGAGAATTACGTATATGATTATCCTGTCATGTCAAAACATTTTAGTGTGCGTAGTATTTTACTTAATAAAAAAAATATGCAAAAAAATCATATTTTAAAATAATATTAGTATTCCACGCTCCTCCTCCATTTCAACTATAACTGGAAGAAATTTCATGCTTTTACATCAACTCGTCTATAGTCAAAAGGGGTACAAAGTTTTTATATATAGATAACATATTTAAAGCCAACGAAATTCCAGTGTCACACATACATTTTAACAGTTTACAAAAATGAGGAGGTTTCTTAATTTGACCGTCTAATATAAGTATGTACTTTATATAAAGGTAATTAATGTACAACAATAATTTTGTAGATCTGCAAAGTTAGCATTTTCAACTCTAGGGAGTCCTAAAACTAGGTTCTACAAATGCCCAGAATCATTTGCATTCAGTCTCCCAATTTACACAAATTGCTCGCCATTGTAGAAATCTGCGCCAATTTTGTAGCAGACCGTAGTAGTAATGATCGCACAATAGTACTGTGATTGGACTATGATATAGAGAATGGTAGAAAGTTGCAATTACTTGAAAGGGATTCGATTTTGTCAAGAAAGTTTGTTACAGACATACAGCTATCTTACGATTAAAGTCAGTGCCTTTAAGAATATTATCGTTGTCTGTAAAGCGGCTTCCAATATTTATCAAGTAAAGACAAAAAACTTTTCAAACACAGGAAAAACAAAGAATGTCAGTTTTTGCGAAACCGGTTTTTTAATGCCATCTGTTACGTTTTTAGTGTCCGCACGAACCACGGTTTTGCATTCGTTGGAAAGGTCTCGGGCTCCGTGAGGTTTGTAGCGAAGAAAACTCAGGACGAATTTCAAGAGAAAAGTTACCACGCGGACGAAGTCGCGTGCAACCGCTAGTTCTATTATAAAAAATTTGAATGGGTAAAATCGTCAACTGTTATAGTTCAATTTATATTTGTTTGTCCCTGACTGTATGTAGACTTTTAAACTATATAAAGCTGTTCTTCTCTTAGTTGTACTTTTGTGATATTCCTGGTTTTTCCGTGTGGTCTTCAAATATACTAATTTGGGAAGATGATAAGACCCAGTTTGTAGATCTAAGTAAATTGGTCACGTTATGTCATACCCGATCACGATATACATGGAATTGACATTACCAAATAAAGTATATCCGCCAACTAGCTCTGTATCAACTTCTTCGCTGGTACCTTAATTTATTAGTAAATTTTAGTAAAAATACGTCCATTGGTTGGGATAAGCAAATAAACGATTTAGCTGAGTTAAAACTTTTGAATCACACTTAATCCACTATACCCACCATAAGTCATACTTTCATACTAATTGTAATGTAACAAATGCGCGAGTGTTGGTTTTTTATCTGTTACCTATTCACGCCTAAACTGCTGAGCCGATATTGCTGAAATCGGTATAGAGACAATTGACTCCCGAGGAAGGACATAGGATACTTTTTATCTCGGAAAAAATTACTACTCAGGCACGCAAATGAATTTTCGTCAAGTAGTCAATCAAATTTTATTTCGATTTTAAATTTTACGATTTCCTCGATATTCTTAAAGATATATCAATAATTCAAGTCAAGAAGACATCAAAAGCTCTCGCCTTCCAGTGTTTAAATTGGAATAATCGACCTTTGCCGCAATAACCGGATCATTTCTCGTTGGAAATTCTTTGACGTATCTAATGAGCTTCGGCGATGGATTTTTAAAACTCCATTACTTTTCAATTCTAGAATTCTTTTGTGATTTTTGTATTAGCTGTAATCGATGTAATTCTTGGCACTTTAAGAGAAGTTGTTTCATTGGCATTTTGCGGATACGAAGTGTAACAACTCCAAATGTAAGTAATAACACTTTAGGGTCTGTATTTGTCAGTGTTTACTGTGAAAATGATTCGTAAAAAAAATAATTCGTGATTTGTATAGGCAAACTCATCACGCTGGGGCGCTTGGCCATGCAAATAATAAAAAAATAATTCTCTTTCAGCGTTCCTACAGAGGGTCAATGACCGCTACCTACCGCTACAGCTTAGATTGGGCGAAATCATAATAATATGTGGGAATGATGTATAGCACTAAAATCAGTGAAATTGTAATCATCACCACAATGTTTTACTCAAAATATACATAACGACTGACCACATACAAGCGTAACCCAAAAACGTCAAAATTTCTTCTCACCGAAGTAACAAGGAAAGATAAACAATACTTTCTTTTGTAATCTAAAAGTCGCCCGAAGATATTTATGGAGGGGGTTTTTGTATTGATCAGAGTTTTCTAATTGGAAAAGTTCCTGAGTAATCGTTTCTGAAATTTTCCAGCTTCACGCCTTGATGAATGGAAAATGTGTCGTCACGGAGTCTGACCAGGGTGCACATGAAGCTCTACAAACAAAATTGAACCTTATTCTTGTATAAACTTGCGTTTAATTTAAATTGAAATTATTTATTTAGGCTATCGTCTACACTTAGTCAGAGCGTCACTAGCGTAGTGGGTAAGAACCTTTGGTTCGCACTCAGGATGGTGTAGGTTCGAGCCCCGGTGGAGGCGTGTACCAATGAGACATTTCGACGACTTCGAGTACACAACCCAGACGCTCATTGCTGTGGGAGAGTCATCCTTCGACACGAATGGACCGGGTCGGAGTGCTATGCGATCTCACAGAAAACTGGCGTAAAGCGACGCTGTGTTTCGTTCAGTGAGTACCGGTGGCCCAACTTCCCTCATCCCCATATCCCTATTCCCATTCCCTATTCTCTCATAAAAACCGGCAACACACTTGCGACTCTTCGGATATCACGAGTCTCCATTGGCGACGGTAGTTGCTTTCCATCAGGTAACCCGTCTGCTCGCTTGCCCCATAAATATCATTAAAAAAACTTAGTGTTCGTAACATTTGGTCCTTACTCTAGTGTTAGTAAAATAAAAATTATATTCAAAACATAACAAAAAATACCAGATATATGGGAATCGAGCTACTGAAACATGGAGCTGAACCCAATGTACCATCAGCTCGGAGTCCCACCTTCCACCCCATACCCTCTCGATCAGATATTATTAAAATACACAGATCCCTATATCTGACACAATACAACTTAAATCAAAATCAAGTGTATTGAAAAATAAAATTTAGCTTAATGAATAAAAGCTCACAATCGTACAAAAGCTAAAATCGTGGTCTCTAAGCGACTAGTAGCACAACAGCGCTTAAGCGCGGTTTTGCCACACACGGTGCCACATTTTAGACGGCAACTATAAATCTTTATAATATTTGATCGAAGCCACACCAGAGAGCCGAATTCGAGTTTTTCTTTTGACAATCGACAGTGAACGCGTTTCGCGTCTACATAGGATTTTATATGGGATTTGTACAGCGCCATCTAGTGATGCTCACGGCCACATGTAAGTATTCCACATAAAAATCGTAGTAAACGCGAAACGCCTTCACTGTCGAATGTCAAAAAAATTCGCACTCGGCTCTCTAAAGTTTCGTACCCGAGGATGTTACCAAGAAGGCGCTTAAAAATTGAGGTTTATTTCTAAAGCTTTAAAGCTCAGTTTCGAGTGAATGGGTTTTCTGAATGTCTAGAGTGTGATCGAGCCAAGGCTTAGAGAAATGTAATTCGATAGCCTACATCCTTGGACCGAAGGCTATTAATATGATACCCATGTTGGGTAATATGTTCTACTCCACTATCTAATGAACCATATGCTAGTCATTATTAGGATTCTACGGGTACCAGACAACGGAAACATATTTAATACTTTTTTTACCATACACATATTTAAGATTTTTATTAATTGATATACATATTTAATACACATCCAAGACCTAGGAACATTGAAAAACTTTTTGTTCCGACGGCGGGATTCGAACCCGCGACCCCCGGCTTAAGCTACCAACGCGTTTACCAAATAAGCCACAGAGGTTGTATATAGATATGAACTGAAGGTGCATTTTAGATATTAATGTTGTAAATGGTCGTGTTTGACAGACTACTGAATTGAGAGTGCATCTTAGATATTAATGTTGTAAATGGTGTCCATCGAGTATAGCTATTGTCAATCGTCCGCCAGAAACTAAGGGTGCAATTTGGATTGCATCAAAGTGCACCTTTGGGTGATGTTTGTTCCCGCCGTGTAGAACTCCCATTGAGAGGAGTGTGTATCAAACGGTTTCATAGATTTTGATTTTTTTTCATTTAAGTAAATTTATACAATAATGTTTTAATATTTTAAAATCTACAATCCTAAACCTATCAGAAACTTTATCAGTAAGCGGTGAAACAGGCCCTTAAACTGTTAAGATACGACGCGTCGCTCATCGGACCTGCTGGTGTGATTTAATAAAGTTTTAATATTTGCTCGCTCAAGACAAGTAGCAAGTTGGTACTATAAATCTTAGAGTTAAGACTTGAGAGAGTATCTAGTAATTAATATGAATGAATAATGAAACTCGTGTAATAAGTTTAAATTGGGTGTCAGAACTTTGTTACGAATGTAACTTGCATTTGCCATATTACTTAATACAATCTGAAAAGTACCTAATCTTAATCACAATGATATTATTAATAAGTGTGAAAGTTTGTTTAGATATTTGTCTATATAACTGCAAAACTACTTAAGGGATTATTAATAATATTTGGTATGTAGTTTAGCAAAAAGCTATAATATTACTTAGATTTAAACAAACTTTCAACTTCTGCTGGTATTGCTAGAACCAGAATATAATAATACCTACCACGAGAAATGATAATTCCTTGAAAATAATCGCGACTTACCATTATTACGAAGAATAATTATCATGTCGCATTGATCACACTTAAGGACTATAAGAATATTTTCACTCAGATTTTTGAGAACACAGAATTCTTCTACCTGTGTTGTGCGCACAAAATAATATATTTCTAATGGCCGATTTACATACACAAATATTCCAGCGCTGGTTTCGTTTACTGGATCGAGATTATGTTAACATCATATAAAATATTGACTACTTCTCTTCATCTATAGATAATTTGACAGATTCTCCATAAACCTGTGTTACCTCCATAAACCATAAGTTGTGAATAGCCTGTACCGTACAATCAGAGAGTGGCGAAGCCCCTTATTAGTCTAGTTTAGTTCTAGGCAATGTAGAATACAATTTTAACTTAAAAGACACGAGCAAATTTCACGACTTCTGCAAAAAATCTGATCTTACAGTACATAACAATTTTTTTCTGTAACATTTCTAGGAAACATGACGAATGTCCAATCATGACAAGCACTTTTGTTTTTGCTTTTTTTGGTACTGTCTACTTTTGATAACAAATCATGAATTTGCGAATAAAATATGATGTGTAAATCTATATACTAAATATTAGGATGTTCAGGTAAACATGTTAAATAAGTGATTTGTATTAGTCTTAAATTATAGCCTAACTACGAATGACGAGCTGAATTAATAGAACTTGGGGGCAATTCTCAGGATGTGAGAAAAAGTTCATACTCGAATAAAATATCGAGTGTGAACTTTTTACGTTTATATTATACACAGTTTGTTGTATTTTCAGTGCTTCACACTCAAAATGTTTTCATCCTTTTCACGAAATATTTCAAGTGTAAAGCGCTGAGAATACAAAAAACTTTATTTGACTCGTAAAAATCGATATTTTATTCGAGTATGATCTTTTTCTCACATCCTGAGAATTGCCCCCCCTCGAAAAGTACCCCGCGGGACTCAACGCATCTCCATAGTCCATAACCAAATATCAACAAAATTTGTCCAGCGCTTTGGGCGTGAAATTGTTACAGACAAACTGACAGACAGTTAGATAAGCAATGTATGGATAGCATGTTAAACCGGAACATTTTTTTGTCTCAATTGACTATTTAAGATTAATTGTTGTTTTATTGACGTCACAACTTTTTTATGTACGTTAATGTGATATGTAAAAAGTATTAAGGCAGTATGTTTTATGTTTGCGAAATAAAAATATTATGTTTACGTGAATCAGCCTATACAATAATCTTTATTAAATTATTAAGTAAGATAGAACTAATATTGTAAACATGAAAGTTTGTGAGTTTGTGAATGATTGTGAGCGATTGGAGCGATTTTAATATAATTTAGCATGGAGCTAACTGACGTCCTGGATTAACAATAGGCTACTTCTTACGACGAGCAAATTTTACATTTTTCCCCTATTAAGAGCAGCGCGCGAGACAACATAGTATAACAGGTAACACATAAAATTATTTCTACTAGACGATGCTCCAAACTTCGTTGCACCAAAATTAGTTTTTCTCACGTTAACCGTGAATTTATCAGGATTTTTTTAATGATATTTAAGGGGCAAGCGAGCAGTCGGGACACTCGTAATATCCGAAGAGTCGCAATGGGGGATTAGGGATATTGGGCCACCGGTAAACTCACTCACTGAACGAAACACAGCACAACGCCGTTTCACGCCAGGATAAAAGTATCCTATGTCTTTCTTATGGGACTCAAAGTATCCTCATACCAATTATCACCAAAATCGGTTCAGCGGTTTGAGTGTAGAAAAGAAATAGACAGACAAAAAAGCAGGCACACTTTCGAATTTATAATATGTAATTGGTAAAGTATGGATAGTCAAAATGAAATTTGTTGTCACCAGCAGTCATCGACCTTTTTAGATTCTGAATTATATGAAAAATGCTCGCTTGGTATTGAATAAATATAAGAGAATTAACTTATAATATACAGATAGTTTTTTTATTTATCGATAAATCTCTTAGTATTTCTTAACGATGACTCGAAGCGGCACACTTAATACTCAACTCTCATCAAGTATGCAAAATACTATATCGCTCTACGACCAGAAACATTTGTTAATTCGTGGTTTAAGGTGGTAGTATAGGAAACGATGAAATATATGAGTAGGTTTTGACAGGGATCAATGACCACTACGGCCAGGTTACGGCATTAGGAGAACCCTACGCATTCCTCTTTCATTAACTCTACCATGAGTTTGAAGAAATAATGTATCGATAATTGATATCAACTACGTTATTTTTTAGTGTTCCACCACCTAATCCGATTAGGTGTAAATATTTGAGTCCTTTCTTACATAATAAATGGAATGTTTATATGTTTGTTCGTTTGTTTGTCCTTCCGTCACGCCCTAAAGAGGCAACCGATATACTTGATTTTTAGCATAGTCTAAGTTGAAAGTATGGAGAGTAACAGACTACTTTTGGTTTTGAAGAATCATCCCGTTTTTGAAAATTTTTTTACCAATTTCCGAATTCAACGCAAGCGAAGCTGCAGACAAAAGCTAGTATATTATATAATGACTATTGTAAAAACGTATTTTTCTTAAAAGATAAACACGTTTCGAATTAATTTTTAGAGGCTGTTAAAGTTCTGCTAGGGGATGGTTGGTTATAACAGGAAGTATTTTTTTAACTTTTGAGTTAATTTCCGAAGCCTGCTCTACCCAACTCCCAATTTATTTCAGGCGTAATTTAAATAAATTTGAATCCATAGATTATCCAGTACAAGCCTTTGAACGTTAGTCTTTAAGCTCCTAAGACCTAGGTTTAAAGGTCAGACTGAAGCAATTCTAATTAAACACCTCAGGGCACAGCTGATAAGTCTAGCTCTAATCTAGGATTTTATTGCTTTAAGTCTAGGAAGAAAAACATTTACATTCGATCACAGACACATTTATAGTTTCCTTGACGCAATTAAATGTACAAAGTTGGCACATGTTTGTTTATATTAGTGAAAATGTTGCCAAATCCGAATGGAGTACACTTTAAGAATTTTATAGAAAAATAGGAATAAAACACGCCTATAATACAATATGAAACTTTTTCCATTACAGAAATTTTCGCAGGTTTTTCCTCCGTATTTCACTAAAAAAATTATGTCACTCTTCATATACGTTGTACTGAAGAAACAGATTTTTTGTATGAATATGTTGTTGAGAATCCAGAAATTGTTTTTTGAAATTGCTAATATAGCATTGCCTCAAAACATTATAATATTGCTAACGTACTCTTTAGAAAGTTTCGAATTTTAAAACTGTATACGATGAAACATCTAATTGCCTAAACGAAACTAACGAAGGAAGCACACGTTTAGTGGATGTAATTCATTTGATCTCTGCTAACACGGCGGACTGCCTAGCTCACCGGTACCCACGCGATAATTCCGATTCTAGGTTACAGTCCAATTAACGAGCGGAGGCGACTGAGTCACTAGTTAGCGCGCGCCCCGCGAGCACTCGCACCACACCACACTGACTGATCGCACGCCACCGCCGACACCACTTATAAAGCACCGATGCCTGCGCGCGCACACGCCATAAACTCTAGCGCTACCCATAAACTATTCTCATTAGCGAAAGGGCGCGGTTGTGTGTATACCTTTATTGGAGGTACGCCCCTCGTTTGGATCATGTGTTTATTTTACTTTAAGGTCGTTCCTTGTCTTTATCGACGTCGCGGGGTGGTGCGAGCGATAGCGCCTCGCGATTATGGGATAATGGCGCCCCACCCTGATCGAATGCCAAAGAAAATAGGTTGGATTTGTTTATGGGGAGGTGCGGCCGGGTGCGGCTGGACGTTCTGATTTATCAAGAAATGTAGGGTTAAATCAGTCCCCTCGGATCTAAATGCTCTATATGATAGTGGGAGTCGTAACTTTTTGGTAGATTGAGCAAATTGACCACGTTTTTATGGTGGTGTCGGGCCGCGGCGACTGTCGTTTGTTGTTAGACTTTACGGCTCTGGGGTCGCAGTTTTTTGATGTGTAGCAAGATGACCGTCATCAAAATGCAAATGGCCCAATTTATTTTTCTATTTGTTTTTCTACGCTCGCGGTGAGGCCACACCTTTTCGGAACCCGATAGCTACTACTTAACCTATAGAAATTGGTACAAAACCTTGCAGATATAAGAAGGCAAATCTATATGAATGAAGAGTCCTTTAACAACCTTCATCTTTGATCAGCTGATCTATTACTTAAATGGAATAAAGGCTAAAAGCCAATATTTAAGTGAAGATTTTACGCATTAATTAGCAGATACTTGCTTTAGTTCGCCTACTTGTAATATGGTTTGATAGAACATAATATGACACTTAAGAAATAAGACTGATAAAAGAATTATAAAGAGTCTACAGGGAAAGCGTTTTTCCACTTACACCTAAAGACAAACCTCAGATACTGCATTCAGTAAAAGCTTGGTATTGTTACACTTGGTACATTTCTGCTCTAAACCACTTAAAAAAGTTAAAAAATAGCATTTGTTTTTAAAGTGTTTTTGATCTGCAAGTGAAACTAATTCTGTTTCCTCAATTATTTCAAATTATTCGAAACTTTTTCTTCGTCATAGTGACTAGTGGTTTTTTAATTCGCGTCATGATGATGATGAGTAACGCCTCAAAAATCTTTGTCAAAAAAGTGGTCTGCCACTTTAGAAGTCGTTGACCCCGTCATAGCCCTTAGTGGAACGAAGTTACGAAATCACTTTAACAGATATTTAAGGGTCGATTTTCACGCTTCCCGACTCCCGGCGTCTCAGATTTTTGAGTAATGCCACAATGTAAACTTTATGCAGTAGTCTCATGTACCAGAAGATAATTACTAGATAGATCGACTCGACTAGACTAACTTGTAGTTTCATATTTATTTAATAGCCGTGTTTTAGGTGGATGAATTGAAGTATTTTAAGGTTTATAGCGGAATGAAACGAAAATCAAAATGGTGAAAATCAAAGTAATTGCCAAATTGTTTTAATGTTAAATTAGGAGGCAAAAGTTTACGTGAGTAATTTGTTAGAGAGTAACTACACATGAACACTTGCAACATCAGATGAGTAGCAAGAACCTAGCCAGACTTTTATGAGGGAATGGGGAAATGAGATAGTGACAAGGAAAAAATATGAAGTTGAGCTTCTGACAAGCGCTGTTTCACGCAGGTATTTTATACGAGCATGTTATTCTTCTGTCGAAAGTCGAGACACTGCCGAAACATGGCTCTCCTACGGCAAAATGTAAATATTTTTATATAATTAAAAGTTAAAAAATAAACTCTTATACAAAGGATGGCTTAGTTGCTCTACTGTGTGTATTTAAATTGTACATCTCTTCTGGATGGTGATCCCTTCTAATAATGTCGAAACTGATATAAAAAATCACGGAAGACTGAATATGCGCGCACTTTTATCAAATGTTAAAGACATCACCAAAACCCTAATGGACATTTTTAGAATACAAAAATATAAAATATTTTTAGCCGACTTCCAAAAACGATGAGGTTTTACTTTCGGCTCTTTTTAAATCTTTATTCTATTTTGTTTTAACTATTTTTATTATCTTCTTGTATGATTGAAGACATAAGTGATAAGTGGAAGAAGTGGGTATTTAACATTTTAAAATCTGCCGAATTTTTGCTTAAGCGGAAGCTTTAGGACCAGAAAAATTATTTGAAATTAAAATAGTGTAGATTTGATGTGTAGATAGCTAGATAATGAAATAGGTAATTTGCATAATTTGTTGCAATTTTATAGTAGAAAACTAGTATTTGCTGAAAGCTTGTAAAATGTTAGTTATCCGCTTTTTCCACTTATGTTTTCAATTATGTTTATCTACACATTCTTACTACTACATACATCCTACTACATAATATAACACAGCATAATGTATTTAAGAAAAACTGATTAATACAGTACGAAGTACTAAAATAATACAACAATTATAGAGAGAAAACGATGTAGTCGAAAAGCGCTACGTTTTGCGCCAGTGTAACGTCACCCTTAGAGATCCCAAGTTTGGCCATAAACAGACAAAGTTGTAAAAGCAATGAACACAATTGCGAAGAAATCGAATCCGACTAAATACTGGGATTAGTAGAGAGTTTCTGGCCGGGCGCCAGCGGTCAGAACTCGTGTTATCAGATTATCCGCAACTTACAAAATAAAAAACCTTTTTTGGACGAGACCCTGTTTTTTTTCCGTTACTTTACCCGCGTGGAATTAATAAAATCAATCTCAACAAAAACATTCTGTAAAAAAGAACGCCAAGTATCGATTGAGCTGCTTGTTTATCTCTAAAAAGTCATGAAATCTAGGCAAAGGCATACAAAGGCAAAGACTGTAATTTGTTTATCATTATAGTTAATGTTATATGACTGGCCGCTTACATTAAGGGCCTGCCGAACGCTCGCTCTTACCAGTTTTATCATATCGTAGGACTAAAGGGTTCTCACACAAAACTGCGGATTCGTATTGCATCGCATACATGTGCGGCAAAACTCATAATAAAAATGACATTACGATGCAATGTTACGCGAATGGGCAGTTGTGTATGTCCTTACCCGATTACCCTTAAAGGATTAATTAGCATTTCATCAGAAAACTTATAAACGGAGAGCTGGTAGCAGTTTTTGAGTAGATGTTAGAGGCAAGCTGAAACCTTGTAGTGAAAGATCTCTTTTAACACCCCAATACGGAACTGCATACCTGGCTAGTGAAAAGCAGGACTAAAAAAAACAAAAGAAAAAGAAAGAAATTTTCCAAAATATATCTCGGAATCGCATTGTTTAGTGATGAAAAATTCTGTATTAAAATTCAATGAAAGTATTTTGACTAATTTAATAATAATATAATAATATATCTATGGAACTTCACACCACGTCAGTTTGGCCCGGTGCTAAGTACCAGAAGGACTTGTGTTACAGGTACCAGACAACGGTAATATATTTAATACTTTTATGCTATACACATATTTAAGATTTTTATTATATGATACACATATTTAATGCACATCCAAGACCCAGGAACATTAAAAAACTTTATGCTCCGTCGGCGAGATTCGAACCCGCGACCCCCGGCGTAAGCTACCAACGTGCTTACCAACTGAGCCTTATATATTTAAAAAGACAATACTATGCACAAATTCAAAGCAATAATGTTAAAATTTGCAAAAAAGTCTCATATTATTTTAATGTCACCCTCGATAATGTAAATCGATGTTAATCTCAGGGTATTCCTTTTAACAACAATCAACAACATTATAATAACCAACATTATAATAACACATTACAGATTTCCTTTTATTAATAAGGAAAAGTCATTTGCGTGTGTAGGAAAAACCTTGGAAAAACCAAATTATTATAGACTATTTTAAGATAAAGTAGGAAAGACTCGACCGGAGTGATACCACGGCCTCACAGAAAACTGGCGTGAAACAGCGTTGTGCTGTGTTTCGTTCGGTGAGTGAGTTCACCGGTGACCCAACATCCCTATACCCCCTATCCCTATTCCCATTTCCTATTCCCTCATAAAGGCCGGCAGCGCACTTGCGACTTTTCGAATGTTACGAGTGTCCATGGGTGACGGCAGTTTTTTTCCATCAGGTAACCCGTCTGCACGCTTGCCCCCTAAATATCATAAAAAAAGGAAAATCAAGCTAGTACTTCTGGCTTCGTTTAGTCATAACTAGCTTAATTTTATATTTGCTAGCCTTGTAACCTTCACATTTGCTGTAACTGTCAATAATTCTTTACAATTACATTGTAAAGAATTATTGACAGTTTTGTTTGCCTCAAAATGTTAACGATTATGCTTCGACTTTCAATAGATCAATTAAACTATAGGTACACATGTTATGTTGCACATACCGAGGAAGACTGGTTTCAACATACTATATATATTCAACACATGTAGAACTGAGGTCTTAAGTGACTCAACTTATATCATCGATTATACAATTAACAATGTGTGGTACAAGTAATAAGTGAGAACGGATAGACTAGCAGAGGAGTTCACACCTTTAAACATTACTAATATTTTAATGGCGTAGCTAAGCGAACATTTATGAAAAGACATAGTATATCCAATATCCATACTTCCGAATATGTGTCTGTCTGTTTGTTTGACTTTTTTACACACAAATTATTGAACCCATTTATATGGAGATATTTTGAGTTCCGCAGGGAAGGACAAAGGATACTATTTATTTTGGATAAATGCACGGTTCCGTCGCGATGAATGAATTTTGGTGCAACGGTGTTGCGTTCATCTTCTGGTTCGCTTATAATCTAAAACTGTTCTCAATCGAGGCCATAGAGACTCTAGAATGAAGTATTGCCGACGGTTTTTCATGACCATTACAAACTGCAAACGTTCAAGAAGAGACCGGCAACGAACCTGCAACATCTGAAGTTGCGTGTGCGAGACGGTAGTCGCTTTCCATCAGTCCCTGCTAGCTAGTTAGCCCCGTAATTTTATTAAAAGAATCTATCGCTATCCGCTTACGCCTTACACCACACCCAATAGTTGGTTATCTTAATAGGTGTCGATTGTTTTATATCCCACCGGCACCGCGCACGCCCGCATTCGACTCCCGGCTGGGAACAAACACCTCTTTGTTCATCGTTTTATTGATTCGCATCGTCATTATAATAATCATCAGTAGTATTATAACAATGACATTCTGGACAGAAATAAATGTTATTTCTGGTATATCCGAACCGGTCCGATTTCGCTGAAATTTGGCAGAGATACTTTGAGTCCCGGTGAAGGACATATGATACTTTTTATCCTGGCAAAATGTACGGGTCCCGCGTGATAAAACAAGTTCGGCATCATCTTATATTAATATTTTTAATTTTGCAAGATAATAACAAAAATCACTACACCTAGTTGAAAAGGTGGGGAGTATCAGGCTAGGTACTTGATCGAAAAAAAACATCATGTTTTTGAAGGAGCGCGAGCGAAGCCGCAGTCAAAAGTTGATACTACATAAGGATAATCTGTCAAAGTAATATTAAACTTGTAATAGTAAATGCTTGGGCAATTTAGAAGCGATTTAAAGTTAAGATGGCGGTCGTTCCCGAGAAACGAGATGATTAAATAATGCAAACTGCGCTGTCACCGGGACCATGATTGGCTCTTAATATTATCATTATAAGGGTCTACATTGATGGGAACCGTGATGGTTGGCCATGATTGAGAAGTTTTTATGTGGGTACCAGTCGATTTGTCGTCAAAGAAGCCTAATGCCGGAAATGCACGAGGCTAGTTTTTCAAGCCAGTAGCCAGCAAGCTAGCTGGCGGTTAGGTTAGTTATCCCCTATTTATAAGCTACTAGAGGTCGCCCTAATTCTTAATTCAATCATAGACTTCAAATTGGCATAAAGGTCTCGTTACCAGGCCGTTAAATTGTATGAAAAACAAAACACAGACTCCGATCATAAACGTATTTCGTGTATGATTCTCGTGTCTTGTCAAAATATTGTAGTATGCGTATTATAGTGTGCATGGCGTTTTATTTATTAAAGTATAAAAATATTAAGTAAATTTTAAAATAATATTGGTATTCTACGCTCCTACTCCATATCACCTATAAATGAGAGAAATTTCATGCTTTTACATCAACGCGACTTTCGTAAAAAGGGGTACAACATTTTCCGCTCGCGTCTTAATGTATAGATTAAAATAATTTCTTAGGGGATGTTTAAAATAGTTTCTTACGTCATAAAATCTACCTCCATACCAAGTTTTAAACCGATCCATCAAGTGGCTTATGCGTTGATATATACCTGTCAGTCAGCCATTAGAGCTTAGAGTTTTGTATCTTAATATAAATATTTCTTGTGTGCGTGTGTTTGTCACTGAAGCCCTTCAAACGACTGGGTCGATTTGATGCAATTTTTGTGTGTTTGAGGGAGTTTAGAATGGTTTAGATTCACAACCCATACCGGCAGGACAACATCTATCGGGTCCGCTAGTATTTAGATAAAATATGCTGAATACTCAGTAAGGATAAGCGAGTTCGTTGTTTGTGGAAAGTTCTCCAGAATAAATGGAGAGCATCCATCACATGAGTCCAGAACACTCCACTGGCCAAAATTGGAATAGTTTCGCTTCATAAGTCTTATATAAACTTTTATACACCTTTAATTTTACATGGTTCAATTTAAGTTGATATAATACACTGGATATTTTTTTACCGACTGCGTCAGAAGGAGTTGCTTCAATAAACATGGGTTATGTTCACATAACGCATGTTTTTCGAGAGTATATATGTATGTGTGTACAATTGTTTTTAAAGTATAAGGTATCGTTAGATTCGTCTTGAAAGCGAAAGTGATACTGGGAGTATAAAAAGTCGAATGGCAGATTTTGAAATCAGATCGGGAGGTTCCAAAAACCTTTTTTCCACCATTTAGGTCGAGTAGGGCATCAAAATGAAAGGTTTCAAATACCTATTCTAACAATATACTCTTAATGTTTAAATTGCAATGGTTCCTGCTGTCTGTTTTTGGACATTTAGCTTGTTTTAAAACGAGAAGATAGGCCACCTGATGAAAAGCAACTGCCTTCGCCAATCGACACTTGCAACACAAGAAGAGTTGCAGGTTCGTTGCCGGCCTCTTATAAGGGAATAGCGACATGTAGCATCGAGGTAGTTGATTCCTAGCGGCGGACCTACGTCATATGGTCGGAAGAAGTCAATTCTAGGTGAGCACTAAGTCACGATCTTCTGAACGCTACCAAAGTAATTTGATCCGCATTCTACCTATGAATGAACTTCTCTGATGGTACACACATATCTACTTTGTGATACTTTTTACACGTATTTTATGAGTTTTTGGATAATCCGACAATGAAGTTAAGTTTGTTAGCGGATTTCGGCTCAGGCTTGGCCTCGCTCTATATATCGATTAACAAATTACTTACATATTATATTAAGGTGCAAAGTAGAAATAATATTTAGTAAGCGTATATTGTGATTCTAACATATTAGCTTTGCAGCTTATAATTAAGAAGCTTTAATTGGGAATTCGAGTTAGAATACGAACATTTCGGAAACATGATGCCATGGTGTCCAAGACCGAAAACCAAATCGATTGATTGGTTTTTTTAGGAAGTCAAATGTGGTGTTTGAAAATAGAACTCCTGGCTAGGAATCAATTTTCTCGATTGTGCATAGCATATTGTAGAGTCCAACGTGTACTTTTTATGAGTTAGAGAGGGAGTTATCGATACCCCTTCTGTCTCTTTTTAATGAAAAAAGGCCAAATAATCAAGCGATACATTAAAACAACAGTAAGTCCGAACTGTTAGCGGGAAATGATGTAATGTGCAGTTATTTCGGTCGCGCCGTATTAAAATCAATGTTTAAGTAGGCAGTTAAACTATTTGTGTAGTGATGTACCACTCGATGTTTTCAAGCGATAGTTAAAAATCGCAAAAATAATTTAAAAAAAATAGAATAGCTTGCCTGCGTCAATTCATTTAGCGTTTTTGTAAATAAGGGCGAACAACCCTAATCACTTAGCATTTTCTAAGAACTACTGAATATCTATAATATTTTAGTGAGATTATATAAAGCCGTTTCGTCCATTGTGACACGAGTATTTTATATATAAGCTAAAGCAAAAAAATCGATTAAGATAATAATATATAAATAAATACCTCTCAAGCTTAAGTTCGAAAAGCCGTTTAGACCTTAGAACGTGTAAAAAAAATATCGACACATTTGCGAATATGTTTTGAATACACTACTTATATTGGAATTATATTTCTGGCATAGAAATTAGACAAGTCAAAGTCTTGAGAGTAGATTTTTTAGAAATTTCAACAAAATTCAAAACTAAATTAAAGTTCCGTACTGAAAACAGATAACTCAATAACACATGTGATATTACGGACCAATAATTATGCGCTCGTATGGAGTAGAATAGAAACGTCTTCAGTTTTTTATCGATAATCCATATGTATAAGTGCCCATCACTAGTCAGCCGCTTTTAACTTTAAACAGAGACGGAAGAGGTAGCGTTAGTACTTTGTATAGAGTTGTAGCAGTTTTGAGAAAACTTATACACAAATACATTCCTACTCTTGCGCTGTTCGAGTTAAGCTAAGCATATTACAAGAAAATTTTAATATACAAGTAAATTTTTTTATGAGTCGGATAAAAAATACTTTATAAATATAAAAATACTTCTGTTATGGTTTCCCTTAAATTTCTAATAACGTTCTTTTTAAATTTAGAACTAAGCATAAGTAGATTATTATTATAATAAGCGAATAAAATAATGAATACAGCTTTAATCTCTTAAGCACAATAGCGCATAACAACGGGCCGTATGAAATTTTATTTTGCCATAAAGCGGTTAACCGTAAAAATGCTTTATCCCAAAGGGGTTGAAATTGCGATATTCCGAGAACGACGTGTGTATATTTGCTAATGGACCTCACCCTCGGCCTCACAACAAAGTAATGAAATTCAATTATGCAACTGACTTTTGAAAAAAAAAAATTCTAGAAAACTTTCTACTATACTAATTTTAGTAGATAATTTTCCATTAAAAACTCTTAGCTCATTTTATACGAATAGCTCACTTAAAAACTATTTTTGTTATGATTAACACTTCCAAAATTCCGTTTTTGTATGCTTTTAAGAACAAAGAGCAGTAAATCTGCGACGAGACAGATTTGGTTCTAATTAAAACTCATTACACAGCCCAATATGGCGTCACAGACGAAATAAATTGGTGCGATAGACCCGCTCGAAACCGACTAAATTGTAAAACCAGGCGAAAAAATAACCGCGCCTATATAGGACGTAGCTCCTGAAGCATAGAGGCCACTTCGGCGTGCATCACGTCCGCAATAGAAAAATAATTTAGGTGAGACGAAACGTATTGTGTTGCCCCAAAACCATAATGTGAGTAACATGAATTTTTATGTTCACAGCGCTAGGAACTAGTTTCGTATGGCAAGATTTCCGGAGCCAAAAGAAATCCTTGTAACAGATGTAGAACACCATGGCGTCCACCGCGCGAGACCTCTTAGATTCTTTGTGCTTCTCGGAATCCAAGTATTTTATTCGTGCGGCGAGGAGATCGGCGGGTCACGTTATGCTGGATGCGTGTAATTTATTCTTTCTTTGTTTGAAAGGAGCGAGCCGAGGTTGACACTTTAAAATTTGGTTATTAGATTGTTTGAGCACGGCTATGAGTTATGGCCCATACCTCATTCTACTTATCACGAGCGCTCTATTCGAACTGAAATATGGCTACGAGGAAAATTAATTTATAAAACAGGCCGTATATTGTACTTACATCATAATAAGGCATTACGTTGCTTGATTTATGACGATTATAATAAATAATAAGGGGATCTTTGTATTGTCAGAAAAGGTAATTTTTCTTCAGCTTTATATACAGTGAGATTCTTTATATACAGAGAGAATTTGTAAAATACTTTTTGTTTCTGACAAGGAAAAAAGTATGTGATATAATATTAATAGAACCCCTTTTGAAATAGATCCTAATTCAAGTAAATCACACATTTTTATAGGGTACCACAAGGGGCACATTTGCATCGTTGTTTAATGTTGTCTTTACAATTGCTGTAAAAGCTCATGTTTTTTTTCCATTTGTTTATCAATTCAAATAATTTTTCTATGGATTTGACAGTGATGATTATTTTAACTAACACATTATCACAATACAAACTAGGCTCGGTAAAAATGTGTTTCTTAATAATGCTGTTATGTTTATCAAGGTATACAAGCTCTTAAAGTGATTCAAGGATTCAAAACTGATTTCAAATATTATCGACAAGTCAGGGTTCGTCTTCTTTGTAAAAGCGATAATTTATTTGTAACATATTATTACTGCATAATTATGTAAATTTTGAAACCATAATGTACAAATCAGCTGATGCAAAATATCCTATATTAATAACATTGTATTTACCCTACTGTGCCAGAAGGAGGGTTTTTGTTTTCAAGAGTATATATGTATGTATTTATGTATGTATGCATAATTGTTTGGCACGCTCTGCAGTCTAAAGGGTTTGAGGGATTTTGGCTTGAGAGTTGTCGTTAGATTTGTATTTACTCTGAGAGTGACTCTATATATTTTAAATATATAAAAAAAACAAAATGGCGGATTTTTAACAGTTCCTGCAACAGGGTTCTTGGACATTTAGCTTTGTCTGGTATTATTTAATTTACATTATATAGGTCAATTATTAACCATCTAACATTATATTCTAAAGTATCAGTTATCTGTAAAAGAAACTAATTAGTATTTGAATAAAAATATATTTTAAAGCAAAGGAGTGAAATTAATTAAGTTGTACAATTAGTTTTCGACTACACGGTATAGTATTACGCGGTCCCACGTTCCGTTTTTCTATACTAACCCCAATGTGTCACGTATCAATAAAATATTACTTCATTCATCCACTCCTTAACTTTAATGAGCCTTATAACCTATGTGATAACGCGTAAAATGCATAACACGATGAAATATATGAATGAATACAAAAATAGAGCAATAAAATAGAGCGTTAGACGGTTGTTCCCTGAACATAAAGCCTTTATCGATAGAGAAAAAAAATCGACCAAGTGCGAGTCAATGCTAATGGTTCCGTATAATTTAAATCCATACGGAACGGAATTAGTAATTAAATCGCAGATAATTCTAGTTGCGACTCGTAATGAGTTTTTAAAGCTCTAGGCTTAAATACACGAACTGTGAGATAGCTATATATTATGATACATGAGATTATATTATAATACTTGACAAAAGTTGCTGTGGGTTCTCTCACGAGGTCTTAACATAATATAGATAGATAAATCGCAAAATAAAAATTCGTTAGTCAGAACTCGGCAATGCTAAAATTTGCTTATTTGACGGCAAAGGATCTAAAAACTATCCATTTATATACACGTCAGTTCATAAAAACCTATAGTATGTTGCGGAAGCTAAAAAACTGAGTAATGGGCAAGCTCACAGTTAGCCTGCTTTTATCAATTATAAATTATAGTAAAGTAAAGCTGTCAATTTTGACTTTAATTTTTTAAAATATTTTAATTAGTTTTTTTTTATGTATTTTTTTATTTTTATATCACGGAACCCCAAAAAGAACACGTGCGGACGTCCCAGTTGCGTTCGGATATAAATGCAAATCCCTTTGTTGTCTGTTGCGCCGTGTAACGGGACTCGTGTTGTTGCCAGCCTCAAAATAGGCTTTGTACGTCACTACCAGTGTTGTCAGCACAGCCTGTTTGTTACTGAAAACTTTTTAAAATGCACAATGGCCTATATTTTGCGGAGGAATCATGATCAGCTTCCTACTTCCGCAATGGGGTATATATAAAATTCTCGTGTCAGAATGTTATGTTTCGTGATCTTATTTTAATACTTAACTAGCTATTGCATTCCGCTTTGCTCTCGTGGAATTTGTAAATTGCGTCTAAATTCGAAAATTTTGGGAACACGATGTTTTTTTCAAAAAGTAGCCTTTTTATCTCCCTTTAACTAAGTCTATGCCAAAATGTATATCATGCCAAATCAAGTCGGCTTGCTTCGTTAACGCTAGAAGGGTAAACAAACAAATAATCAAACATAACTTCCTACTTAAAATATTTAGTATGGATTTAATTTCTATCTTGTTAAAAGTTGATTCAGCCATTTATACACTCGTATAAATGGCTGAATCAACATTTTTTGTACCCCGATTTCTGCCTTTCCGAGCTTAAACCGTAATAATTACAAATTACTAATACCTGATCATATACTCATTATCTTGAATACATACAAGAACATTATAAGTGTAAATATCAGAAATAATACAGTTCTTATATGTTTACGAGCAGTTGCCCGAGGATAAAAAATTACCCAGAATCGTATGGAAATATGGTTTTGTCTCCTGGACCACCGACTTCATACATAGAAATGTTCTGATTTAGTATTTATTTAGTAAATTATCGGTTAAGATATTTCATTTGCTAATAAATAAACTCATTTTATTAATGAAAAATATGCCGATTGACTTTTTATTCAAAGATTTGTCTGGGATAAAAAAAAGTTGATTTACTCAAAAATGCCTTGCCCCCAACAGTATTCCACGAATTTTCAACCTATCAAAAACCGTGTTTGTCTATGATAACGTAACGAAGTCGTGACGTTCAGAATTCTTGAGTTAAACCAGGATTAAGTAATTTATGGGCTCAAAAGCGTGAGGCGAGATAACAGGTAGATAACGAGGAATTTCATTAACCTGTTTTAAATACCACTACAAGGGGTTTTACGGCCCTGTAAATTCACCCTGAAGAAAATTAGAGGCTTTCTTTAGTAGAGTTAGATAATTTTTGTATATTGTTCTTTGCAATGTAACTAAATGTGAGATTGCATTAACCCCTGATGCACAAAGAGGGTGTTATATGTTTTACGTTTTATTTGTGTGCGTGTGTGTGTCATTGGTTCGCAACAAATGAAGCGACTTCAATTTAGTCATTTAGTCCTTTCCATTCCTCCACATCCTAGACAATATGTTTAAAGAAAATCATTTGAAACGTTTAAGGGGAAGAAAGTGGTAAAGAAAATTCGAATGAAACCCAGTTTTAAAAAAAAAATTATAGTTATTATTTCTGCCTTTTTAATGCTATGCTTATGGTTAATGTTGTTATTATGTTGGATTAACTGTTCTCCTGCCTAAACTTTGTTATAATCAAAAAATTTGATTTGCTTGAAAGCTTCACAACCCATAGCAGATTTTGTACGGAGTGAAGTGAGTTAGTGGATGACATTGACAGCAGTTTGCCCGAAACTATTGTCAATGTCATCCGTTTACTCTCATCAAATCCGCTTAGGGGGAGAGGCTCTAACAGTCAGCCGTCAGTTAGAACGGTTGCAGTGACCGAACAGATAGTTGAATTTATTTTAACACAAAATTCCGTTAATTCTCCGTTAAAAATATAAAGCTTAGGATTAAACTGACCGAAATCAAACATAAACTGAAAATCGCTCCGAAAATGTACTTGGGATTTAAAAAATAACTGTGAAATGCGGTTGAAATCTTTGCGGGAAATGTTTCGACATTTTTGTGACTGCGGCATACTTAGAGCTTATATACCAAAATGCATGCCAAGATTCAGTAGAAGCTATGCCAGGTGTCGTTTATTTTGCAGTGGGAAAAATTTACATACAGCTTTCGGTATTAGAAAATAGATATTTCAGTTTAGAACATCACCACGAATCAGTATTCAGAACCGAACGGATCGAAGTTATTTCCTCTTTGAATTTGACGGAAAACGATTTAGACAAATCGGACAAATGTGCGAAGTTCATTTCATCTTCAATTCTTAGGTCGATTGTCCACCAACACCGTCAACCGGGAACGAGAATATTCCTGCAGGATAAAATGCAACTTTATGACGTAGACTGCAGGTTTCATTTTGCTCTACGCCTTTAATGACGGCGACGAATGATAGAGGAATATCGCTAAAAATGCAACTTATAGTCTAGATCATAAAGTTGCATTTTATAGGGCCGAATTAATCTCGTTCTCCGTTGACGGTTTTGGTGGACAAACGGCGTTAATTTAAGCATTTCATAATATCTATATCGAATTCTAAAATGTTCCTTTACCGCGTTCGGCTCGTTCGGTTCTGAGAGGTATGCGTCGATCAATAGTATTATAAGATGAAAATATTACATTTTTCTCCGTTAAATTTTATGCTTTAATTTTTAAGTAGGTTAAATTAGAATAAAAACTTACCAAAATACGACTTTGCATAAAATATTTTTCTTCATCTGAAACAAAACAATAAAATTAGCGATTGTTATTTCATTGAAATTGCATTAATAGTTTAAGGGTCTCTTTCACCGTTTACTGTTAAAGTTTCTGTTAGGCTATCCACAACTTTTTTGACAGATTCTTCATACAAAAACTGTCAAAGAAAGTTGTATCTGTCTGATAAACAGACTATCTGAAAAGCGGGAAACAGGCCTTAGACTAAATTAAATTAAAACTTCAGAATGTACGTATTTTCAAATTAGAGGATGGCAATGGGCAGGGGACTTAAAAGTTCGTTATAGCAATATTGCAAAGTAATTGCTCTGCAATATATTTTAGTACATTTTTGTGTACATTATACACTGTTAAAAATTTTTGTAAATTTACCACAACTTTACTACGCAAATGCATCCTAAAATTACAAAATCTTGTATTGCATTGGAATTTAAACACGCATTTGTTGTAATATTACATTTTTTAATAGCTCAAATAAGTAGGTAGCATTTTTACTAATATTCTGCAATAAATTGTGTACTAAAATTGCATGACTGAGTTTCACATTTCTACAAATGTGGTGCGTAAAAACTTTCTACACAAATTTAGGAAATATACTATGGAAATTTTTAACAGTGTAAAAATTGGAATAGTTTTGATAGAAAAGTTTTTTTTTTTTGATTGAATTGACTGTTAAATTGCTATTTTTCAAAATGTGTATTTAAAAAAAAAATTACAAAATGAATTGGTGTTAGCAATATTGCTAAGTGATCATTTTAGAGGAGCAGAAAGGAAATGCTAATCAGCTGTTTTTCCAATGACACTTTACACTGCCTAATCATACATCTTCTATCTCTCAAAAAACGTTGTAAACTTTGGTCATGGGAATCAAAAAAAATGCTAGCAAAGAAAACCTATACAATTTCTTGTGAAAAACCTATACAAATAACCAAAATATTTTTTCAAAGTCTAAATTATATTTTAACAAACAAGCTGAATGTCTAAAATCAGAAAACCTGATTACAAGAATGGTTGCAAGTTTAACATGTAAATTTTATATATTTCTAGAATGTCTATTTAAAGGCCTTCATTTTTATAACCCACTCGACCTAAACAGGCGGAAAAAAACTTTTGGAACCTCACAATTTTGAATTTGCCGCCATTTTGATGCCGCCCAGTGTCACTAGCGTTATCAAGACGAATCTAATGATACCCCATACGTCAAAATCATTCAAGCCCTTTGGGCTGCAGAGATACACACATACATACTCTCGAAAAACATAACCCTCCTTTGGCGCAGTCGGTTAAAAAGAATGTAAGTCAGATAAACAAAACTGAAAAGCATAAAAGAACCTCAATATTTCTTCAAGTCGATTCATACCCTAAAACCTTTTATGTGTACCGAATACTTTTCTGAAGACCGCATCAGAATCGGTTCATCGTTTGGATGAACCGATTCTGATGCGGTAATAGCCTACATACATACGTACACACACTCGCATACGTATCAATGTATGCGATTACTTCGTAACATTCATGCAACATCAAACTAAGGACTTCCATTTTAACAGACTTCCAAAAAGGAGGTTTCACAATTCAACCGTATGTTACATATATTGTTCTTAAGAGGGTTCAGTTACCAAAGGGTAAACACTTTTTTTAAACCGGTTAATAACACAACGATAGCTGAAAACTCATGAACGTTTCCAACTAATACTGTACTGTTAATTTCTTTAATTCATTGTGAAAAGTGCTCTAGTGACTAATGCATTGCATAACATACAGTCATAATTGCTCAATTTTACGAAAATGGTCCCTATGTGTGTCCTAATAGAGTGCAAATTGCACGGGCACGTTAACGTTATTCATAGTTGATTTATGTATGCTAATCATGGTCGACAAGGACACTCAAGTTTTTACTATTATATGACAATTACATACTGCTAAGAAAATTTAAACATGTAAGGCTTTCTTTATTTCTTACACTTTAGTAGAGGAGCCCAAAAGGGTATTTTGGATTTAATCGAGCGCGTCAGATAAAGCTAGTGCATGCTTTCTACATGTCTCTGGTTAAAAATACGCCAAACTGACAGATGATTTAACTGTAAGGTAAGCCTGTTATAACAGAGATCAACAAGGACTCATATTTTCATAACCAAGCTTTCTAGATATTTTATGTCACATTCAACTAAACGCTTTAGAACTTAGTGTCTAAAATTGTCTAATAAATGTTCAATGTAAACATTTTTTCAAAGAATTATCTTTTCTATCGCTAAAATAAAAAAAGTTTTACCATAGACCAATTACTTGTTTTACCTAATCTACATAACGTACTAGGTTTCCACGACGCTCGAGTTACTACAACAATAGCACTCTCACCTCCCCGGCTTCTTACACTAAAGAAATACAACTAATCCGATTTCAAAATCGTTTGATTGTTATCAGAGAGTGACATATAGATAATATAATAATTATCTGGAAAATTGGCCCAGTGGGAGACTGTGAGTAGGACTCACGAACGAAGGGTAAGGACTGACTTACTTTAGGGAAAGGGAAGGGAAAGGACTGACTTACTTTATAGAAGACTTTAATTCCCATTAAATGCTCCCGTGGGATAAACCATTTCCAAAGTGGATAAAGATAGATTTAACTATTTAAGGCAGGCTATATTATGATCGGCGATGATCGATGATCATGTGATCGTATATAATCGCCACGACCTTCGTGCTAGCATACAACTGTTCGTGGTACTTTGTCATCGTCGATCAAAGACAATCATAGACTATGTTCGGCGAGCATAGCCCAGTTTTCCGTCTACAAGTGCGTGCTCGCCAGTAATCGTTCGTGATCTTCGATTTTAAATAGCAGCCATTATATTGTAATGATTTAAAACTTAACCAATACAATATTTCACCTGTTTCACCGCTTATAGGTAGCTAATCTATCCACAACTTTATTTGACAGATGTACGAAGAATCTATCAAAAAGGTTGTGGATAGCCTAACAGAAACTTTATCAGCAGGTGGTGAAACAGTGACTAAATGTCCGTATACTTGATAGTTATGAAAGCCACCGGTACTAAGTATTCCTGAAGATTTAAAATCCATTTGAGGAAGGTACCTATTGTGTTCGAGTGTTGAATATTATATGGACAAGAAATCGAACTTGTCAAGGCGACGTAAATGATTAATGGTAGTATTACAAATACATTCGATTTTAGTAGTAGTAGATATAAGTAGTACTACAGAATAGGGAATATGCGTGTAAAACAAAATTTATTGAATGCAAATTATTATGATAGTGGGCCTAAAGATATACAGAA
>JAOTAV010006580.1:0-59294 GCA_026546445.1 Cyclargus thomasi | reverse complement strand
GGGTAGAAAACTTATATCGCTAATATCTTAGTTATTTATCAACAGAATTCAGAGATTTTTTGTCATTCTGTATATCTATTAACCCAGTATCGTAATAATTTGCATTCAATAAATTTTGTTTTACACGCATATTCCCTATTCAATTTATTAATTCAAAAGGGGATGGTTTTGTCTTCAAAAGTGGAATTGGGTTTTTAAATATGCCATTATTTTTTAAGCCCGTTCAAATTCAAGATTATAATGTGATATCTGTCCTGACCCATGCTCAATTTGCTGGCACCAGCGGTTTCATTTCGGTTGATTCGGTTAACCAGCGACTCAAACGTTCACTTTGATATCAAAATTATTAAGATTTTACTGTCGCTTAGCGAGAAATTATATCGATTTTAATTTTACTTGTCGAAACGACGTGTTTTAAGGTAAAACTAAAGTTAAGTTATAAAATATAATGTGTTGTGAAACAGCTATACCCAAGGATATGAATTAATGATTTAATTTTAATTAAACAAAGAGTTTTCTAGATATAAGCCATATTATGTAATGGCACATGTCAATTGTTGTGCACTGTTTTTAATGTAATCGTTTCTGAGTACATTAGTGTTTGTATATTGAAATATACTGGCATTTAATATTATGTGATAGGTAGTGAAAATATGTAAGAACGCCGCTATGACACTGATTTACATCATAATAACGTCAACATCTACGACAGCTTCAACTTCTTAGCTGAGTATTTTTTTCATCGCTCATTGTGGTATATTTAAAAAGGGATTTTGCATTAAAATACTTGTATGTGTAAGTGTTTAACCAGTTCTTTTATTTATGATATTTAGGGGGCAAGCGAGCAGACGGACTACCTGATGTAATGCAACTGCCGTCGCCCATAGACACTGGTGACATCCGACAAGTCGCAAATGCGTTAAAAAGTCGTGGTATCACTCCGGTCGAGCAGGACTATACTTCAGATCGGAAGATGTCTCATTTGTACACGCCTCCACCCGGGTTCGAACCTGCCCCCTCTCTAGTGCGAACCAAAGGTCTTACCCACTGGACCACGGACGTTATAAAGTTCATCTTATAGCCAACGATCTGCAAACACCAAACTTTATATAAAAGGAAATATTTATTTGCCATAAAAGGCAGCCATCTTGAAGTCAATTCGAAGCGCGCAATTATTAATAACGAGCGCTTAAAGTTTAAAATGAATAGGTATATCAGTTTCAATGTGGATTTTGCCCGTTTTATGTAAATTTCCTTTAACCTCTTTTGCATTTCTCGACTTTAGAGTACTTTGAAAGTTAACTTTGATACCTCCGCCGGAGAACCCTTACCTATCGGGCTCCTAATTGATAAATTTCATTAGGGGCTAACAATATTATTTACGGTGGCTTTCATTTACTTAAGAGGGAGGATGAATAAAGTTACTACATTATAAAAGTTGTTAATATAGCGAAATGGATATTTAGTTATTTGCTATGTGATTATGGTTTTAGCAGCAGAGCATCTTACAAAGAGGCACTTTGTAAGATGCTCTACTCTGTACTTTTACGTTTACAACAAAAAAAAAATTTAAAACAACATCATCTCCTCCAATTCTACCTTTTACAATCTCTTTGCGAAACATTCTCCGACTTTGCTAGTATTAAAAAAAAAAAGTATTTTTGTCATTGGGAAAATTAAATATGGAAATTGAAAACAACGCCAATTTGCGTGTGAGACGAATCTATATTATCTACTTTAATTTTGATTATAACCTTTGATGATAACTTAAAAAACCTCCTTTATTTTAGGACTACCCGTATGTTAAAATAAAAATATGTAAATATTAATTTTTTATCCGTCGCTAAATTTAGCTAAACGGGAATTCCGAAAGAGTGCAAAGTATAAAACAATTTTCACGATCGAAAATACGTTTTGAAAAACATATTTATAGTGTAAAAGTGAATACCTAATGAAGCTCGATGCTTATCCAGGACACAGGAGGACACCTTGTACCTAATGAGGTGGGAAATTATGATCGTCCGACTGTACTGACCCCTCTAACCCCTTTTACGGGTCTTTGTTCTTCCATAAATAAACGATATTTTTAAAATATACGCTGCATTGCGCTTGAGTGTCCACTAGAGGAGGAGCGGTCCCTCTTGTGTTTAATACTGTGAAGACTTCTTTGTGCATTATATAATAATGTAGAAGAAAAATGAAAATGATTTTAAAGGAAGGATTATAAAGCCATACTTCCTTACTCAAATTATAATTGCGAAAGTGTGTGAGTCTGTTACCTCTTCACGTTCAAACCGCTGAACCGATTTAGCTGAAACTTGGTAAGGAGATACTTTCGGTTTCGGAGCAGGACAAAGGATACTTTTTATCCTGGAAAAATGTATTTCTGCGCAATAAACGCATTTTAGCGCAAAGGAGCTTTGAGCATCATCTAGTATAAAATAAAATTTAAGAGAATGTTTCACCACTTCCAGGTTAGTGCCTGATACACTATGACTGAGTATCTATGACTTATTAGACAGATTATCTATACTAAATCTATCATAGATGTTGTTAATAGCTTTGTTATAAGTAAATTAGTACTGCGAACAAAAATTGGTTGATTTTTCATTTATATGTGCATATATCTTACTATACTCATTTACATTGTGTGTGTATAAGTACGCACGTGTAAGCAAAATTAGCTCTACAGTCTTGAGAAATACCCAAGGCTCTTTTGGTTTTCTATTTAAGTTTCAAACATCCACAAACAAGACGGTGATTGGTTGGGTATGCAGAATTGTTATGGAATCCTAATTTTTTTATTTTATGTTGTTTGAATACGTATAACATTTTTATTTTTTGCCACAATGAAATTATTTTCATTATGACCAAAAGTAAAAAAAGTTACAAGAGGCACATTACACAGAAATTATGTCACTTGGTTACAAGTTAAATAATTTCTGTGTTCATGCTTACATTAACGTAAAAAAAAGTTGGAGTCAGCTAGTATCTCTATAGACCCAAAGCTGTCTATAGAGAGAGTACGTCCGATTTTTACGCCAGTGCTTGTTCTGAAAACGAAGTTCCGTGCTATGATGCGCCATTACAACTTCAAAACACAACGTCTTGGTCATCTAGTTTGTAAATATGAAACCTATAAACTAGCCAAGTCTCAACTACCTCCTGAGGGCTGACGCGGACGGAGTAATACATTTACAAGTTGGAGAGTGGAGTTCGATACCTTCGGTTTGTATCAGCATACGTGAACTTCTCTGTGAACTGCGAAATTAGTTTTCAAACTTGCCCGGTACGGAGATTACGTTTTTGATATAAATTTTTGTTGAGAAATCGGCGATATAGACTGGTTTATTTGAGCTTGACTAAGGTCTTTTCTTTTTATTTGGTGATCTTTATTCAATTTGTCGCCTTTTTAAGCTTTTACTTGGTTTGTTGTACGAGTCAAATCTTGGGAGGAAAATTAAGGCCACTTTACGTCTTCGAATTGATTTAAAATTTTGCAAAAACATGTATATTTGGTTACATGATAAAGCCGGAAGGTTATCATAGCATCTAAGAGACAAACATCAATACCCCTATCGTGTTTGGGCTCGTTAGAATCAGGGTAAGCTGATGAACCTAGATGGTAATCACTAGATACATATGAGGTACACAACGAGACCATAAGGCTAACTTAATTAATGAAAGATACAAACAAAGGATATGGGGAAATGTCTATAGACGATTTTTATTATGAAAAAAAACTCATTAAATGAAATGAAATACGAATGTAGTAGTGTAATATTACAGGCGAACGAAGATTTACCCGCTAGGTCCGATACCATAAAACCAATTGAGACAAATAACTTTGATAAACAGTGGTAAATACTGAATATAACCATAGCATAGGATCCTTTTTCTTATAATGATATTTAGGGGGCAAGCGAGCAGACGGGTTACCTGATGGAAAGCAACTGCCGTCGCCCATGGACACTCGTAACACCCTAAGAGCCGCAAGAACGTTGCCGGCCTTCATGAGGGAATAGAGAACGGGAATAGGGATAGAGATTAGGGAAGTTGGGCCACCGCTAAACTCACTCACTGAACGAAACACAGCCGTTTCACGCCAGTTTTCTGTGAGGCCGTGGTATCACTCCGGTCGAGCTGGTCCATTCGTGCCGAAGCATGGCTCTCTCACGGCAAAGAGCATCCGTATTATGTACTTGAGATCAGAAAATGTCTCATTAGTACACGCCTCCACCGGGGTTCGAACCTGCACCCTCTCGAGTGGGAACCAAAACTTTTACCCATTGGGCCACAGACGCTCTTGGATCTAAAATGTATGAATAAAAAACGCATCTATAAGGGAAAGAACCAGTCATCAGCAAATGCCTTATGAAATTTATCTTACACTCATTACAAAGTCAAATGAGCGTTATTCCATGAACTGAAAGTAATCTTGAAGGCGTGTACACACTTGTAGGCTCAGCATAGCCATACGTAGATATACGAAAGAATAAACGAATTGACAGATTGTTGGAATAAGCTGATATATTATGTCCTTTGTCAATCTGTTCTTTGTCTCGTAGGGACCGTGTATGTGTGAATGTGCGAGCGTCAGCAGTTTGGTCTGGAAGGCGAGGTGTGTTTGTGGCGTCAGGCAGTTGCTGCGAGAGGCCTGGCCAGTATGTTCGGTTGTTTAGTTTCGGGATAATAAAAGGCCAGAATCATTATAAAGTATTTGTTTTAATGTACGCAAGCCCGAATTACTAAATGTGTGACTAGAGCACTCCTACAGTCTATTTTGCTGTAGAAAGAAACACTTGCTCGGTCGCCATGTTAGGCCTGCTAGTCGCGAGTGAACGAACTTAATCTAAGATGGCGTTAGAAATATACAGAGGTGGCTTACTGATTCTTTTGGCACTCGCCTGCGATCAGCGATAATTCGAAAGCCTTACACAATTGGCAGCATCGGTCGCCGGTTAGAATGAAATGGAGCCTAGTCAATAGAGAGGCATTGTTATATTTTTATTTTTTTAGAACATAGGGTAAGTGAGTGCATGGGTTACCCGATGGAATGCAACATGCTTTGCCGGTGTTTCAATTAAGGAAAATATAAGGGTAATAGAGAACTGAAATAGAGATAGGGATATAGGTTTAGGAAGTTGAGTCTCCGGGGAGATCGCTCACTGGATGAAACATTGTTATACGGCAGATTTTTATGTGGCCGTAGCATTTCTCCGGTTAAGCCGAGGCATGGCTTTTCTACAGCAGGCACTATTTTCAGCTGAGGTCGCGTGTCCTGAGAATCATAGAAACGCTTTTACCCTTTATGTACCCATCGTCAAACCCTTTGAGCTTTGTGGTTTGAGGGAACGACGAAAAAAAAGACGAAACGCTCAGACGTGATAAGCGCTATCACTAGCTATCGTTGCTGCGTTTTGGTCTCCATCGGATGCTCCTTGGGGAAAAATATCATAGAGGTAGAACAATATAGAGGACCGAATGACCGACTTACGTGGCCATGAGAATGGCGATTTGGTCCTCTATATTATTCTATGTCTATGGTATTTTCGTCTAAAGTTCTTTTGTTTTATCACGTGTTATATGGCGTTAACCTTAGATATTTTAAAAGTTAATTAGACAACTTGAAATTGAAAACCGTGAACTTTGTTTTCAATTAACTCTTAAATATTATTAATTCTCGACGGTAAACCTTTTCTGAATATTCCGAGAATAAAATTTGAAAAAATATGTTAAGTTGCGTTAACCTTCTTAAGTTTTTGTTATCTTATAAAGATTGTATAAAATTTTGTTTTTACAGACGAATGAATTAGGTTTTCGTAACAAAATGATAACCAATTAGATTGAATCTTTGCAGATTGCATAATTTATTTAATTATCCATAATAAATAATTACTATTTAGCAATTATCTTTACAATTTTAATCATGATGTATGCCAATATTATTATATTATCGTACACACATATAGTACGTATGCTTGTTACCTATTCAAGCTTAAGCAACTGGACCGATTTTGATAAATTTGGCACGAAGCTAGCTGGTATTTTGGATAAACACATAGGCTACTTTAACACGGGTAGCACCGCGGGGCACAGCTAGTTAATACGAAATGCTGCTTTCAACGAACATGATATTATAAATGTGTATGTGAAACACTTTCGTGCTCGCTTTACGCTTGGCAAATAGTTTCAAGGACGTTTTCCGACTTCAAGTGTGTACGCACTCTTAACCCTTTTTATGAGAACATGCGAAATGTCTTTTTTTCCGTACATTTTGGTAAATAAACAAGTTTTCTGATTTATTATTGTTTGTATCATATGCTAATATTATTTAGTACCTAAAGGCGATATATTATTACGTAGTTACTATTGGCGCTCGGAGGTTGTTTGATAATAATCAAATAATTAGAAAAAATATTTTTTTATTTTTTAAATATTAAATTTGACAAGAAAACTACAGGCTGATCACTTTATTTTCAAAATTTAGTACTTACGCCCAATCTAGGCGATCGGGGTCATTAAACACCTGCAAAAAAATTTATGATTTATATACTAACTTCGCTAGACAAAGCACGTATAGTAATCTATGGTCGTTTAAAAAGTTGTTTCTATGCGTTGTATCTCGCCAGTCATATCTGTTTTTTTTACACAAATAAATAAAAGATAATTGACTTTTTTTTGCGTGATAGGTTCCCAATTTGAATCTTAACACGTGTGCAGCATCTCGTCTCATCCTCCATCCATTTAAACTGACCGTCGCAAAAAAATATGATGAAAATGGCTGTTTGATGAACACATAAGCCAAAAGCTCCGACTCACAAACTCCATACTGCACCGGAACCGCCATGGCTCCATGGCTAAAAGCTTTTCATTATATTTAAAAGCACGCTACGAATTTTTGGGGCAACTTCAACGGGAATGTTATTATCAAAATTGAATAAACACGGCGTGAGTGGAAACAAAAATAACATATCTGGGCCGCCCGCAACCGAATGCAGGCGGATGGACGGACTGACACGATTATTTCATAGTGTCTATTTATAACGTACGATATATAATTAGTGAGTTTTCGGCATGTTCAACCATACGAGCAGCTCTTTCAGGGTAACCTCTAACTACACCCGCGATGTGAAAAAAGGTGAGTCATTCAGATATTTTCACGCTTCGCAAATTGACTTGTCGGTGTATGTTTTAAAATATCAGCGATATTTGCTTTTAACTGTACTTAGCCGTTTTTATAAAATTTTTGGGAGTAAAAATATGTTTACATTAATATTATAAAGATGTGGTAGACTTTGTTTGGTTGAAATTAATTAACAAATTAAAAAAACAACCAAGTACGAGTAGGACTAAGACGCACTAAGGCGCGCTCCGTATCATATTAGACTTATTGTGTTTTTTGTATGGGAGCCCACCTTAATTATTAATTTTGTTTAAATGTATAACATAAATGAAAAATATGAATACAAATTATTTTGTGAAAATTTCAAGCGCATGTCTATTGCAATCACACCACAAAATGTGAAAATTTGAGCTCCTGTAACCGCCCTTGAGATACAGCCTGGAGACAGATAGACGGATAGACGTCGAAGTCTTAGTATTTTGGGTATGGAACCCTAAAAAGCAATATACATAATAAACACCCACCTAGTCAGTCGGGAAAATGGAAAGTGAACAAAAATAAACCGTTTAATATTAGACCCTTAATACACAATTTTCGGATTTTATTTTGTGAAAATAATAAGTGCTGTTAATAAAACCATTGAGGCAGAACCTACAGGGAATAAGTGCTGATGAGGTAAAACATGAAAATAATTAATTTGTCTGATCATCCACCAAACCAAACCACAACTCAATTTAACGCGTTTATAACCAAATGATCCACCAATTATGTCTCTTGCGGCTATCAATCTTTAAATCCAGGGGGGCTATTATGACCATTAACAAAACCTGCATGATTCCAGGCAATTCAATATACGGCCAACAGTTGCCTTGTTCTTTTTTCGTGTTACAACGTCTTATTATTCTGACTGAATTGATCTTAGTTTGGTTGTCTGTGAATGGATTTTAACCTTGTTAGTGACATTAGGGAATGTCAAACTTCACGTATTTAGTCTCACGTGACTACTGACTGGTTGTCACCTTAGGGTTATAATACCAAAATGCCAGCCAGGGGGTTTATTACGACCTCTTATTTCCAGACAGTTTACGCCCAAACCAACTTCGAAACTTCATGTCACTTTACGACTTCTTTGCGTATTACGAATAATAAAAACTACGAAAGAGTACCTAGTAGTAATTAGTTCTACCAGGCTTTAAAATAATATTAATTTCAATATATACTATCTGTTATATGTACGACTCCGTCCGCGTGATAACTTTACTGTTGAAATTTTTCTAATTTTTTTTTTGCTACAAACCTCACGGAGCCCGAGAACTTTTCAATGAATGCAAAACCGTGGAAATCGGTTCGTACGTACTGGATTTAAATCGTCGAGAAGGAAAACCCGACTTGTTTCTATATAATAGATTAAGGTCTTCGGCGGTATCGGACTGACATTACATGATATTCCGAAAGGAACTAAATTAAAAAACGGTGACCATCGAAGCTACGTTTTCTTAGTTTTTTTTTCTTAGTTTACATCATGTTAAATCGAATGCAACCTGAAAAAGGCCCATTTCGGGGTAACGCCCGAAAACATCCTTCCACGGTCGGCTTAAGTTCATAATATTGTTATCAATTTAACCCCACTTAGCAGGACTCGGGTGCGGCCGCAGACCTTCGCGTATTTAGGGTTCAAAGTTCAAACTAACCCTTATAATGTTACGTATTCATAACCATAGGTTATTGACTAATATTAAAATCACTTCTAAGGGCTCCGGTGCGTAGAATTTTGACGTAGACTGATATTATAAACTAACAGGTCAGAGGTTATTTTAGAGCTAAAAGAAGAATGTTACAGGCGTGTTTAGCTATGGATATTGGATATATTTTTTGTATGTTCAATTTTAACTGTGCAGTGTGTGAAGCGATTCTTAATTTTTTTCTTTTGTTGTATAGAGTATTATCCATAATTGGTTTTGAGTTCTTAAAATTGTACCTGATGAGAATTTTTGCAAAGTTCCCCAGATTCATCATGGAGAATCCATTTCATTCCAAAATTATAACGAATAACTTTTGTCGAAAGTGATTCGAACCTTTCGCAAAAATTTGGTATGGAAATACTTTGAGGCGCGGAAAAAGACACAGAAGTACTGTTATTATTTATATACGGAAAACGACACAGAAGTACTTTTATTATAAAAATACGGTTTCCGGAATGGAATTTTAAGAAGTTATGTTAATCTTTTTTTTTGACATTTACACTTCCAACTTTATTTAAAGAAAGTCTAAATGAAATCGATTTTTATAAAACCGTCGTACAATTTCTAAGTAAACTTACACAATCACTCGCAGAATCTAAGGAATCCGAAGTGAGAACGAAACACTAGAATCTCCGAACATAACTAAGGCAAGGGATTTCTGCAAAATTCCTTTAGAATACCCTGCGTGTACATATTAGCTATTGTTGTGAATTCTACCGGCGGTATTTTCATACATAGCCTAAAGCATACAATATTAACACAAAAACATAATGATGTTAACGTGTAGGGAATCGAATGAGCTATATATATATATACTGCTTTAAATGGAAAACTTGCAAAAAATATCGTAAAATTCGTTATTTTTTACTAAAGTAGGAGGAAAACGAGCAAATATTTTACCTGATGGAAAACAACTACCGGCGCGAATGAACACTTAGAATATCACAAGAGCTGCAGGTGCGTTCTCAATTTCTGAAATGAACTCACTAGCTACTGTTTAATCATAATATCTTTTACTGCTTAAGCTTTACTAATCGTAGAATTAAGTAGGCTTGATACAGCTAGTTTCAAATTAACCCGTGGGATAAAAATTTAAACATGGTTAGAGGTAAAAACAAGAAAACGTTAACGTTTGTCACCATCAGTTTTGTTTTGATGTATATTAGACTCGGAATAGCCCAGAATTGAAGCAGCGCAGTGCGTTTGTAACTTGCTATGATAGCTTGGAGAACTTGCCTCGTGTAGGTTACGCAAAATAGCATATTCATTATTTGCTATATAATTTGTCGTGGGAGAGCCATGTTTTTGCACGAATGGGCCGGCTCGACCGAGGTGATACCATACCGCCGAGGTGATACCGCCTCACAGAAAACTGGCATGAAATTTAGTTATAGTATCATAAAATTAGTTATTAAATTAACACCGCAACGTGACGCGACGATTAAATATGCGCAGAAGCATTTCTAAATTTGTATTAAATTGCGTGGGACGTCATGTAAGCGACGTTGAAATCTGGCAATCCATACAAATAAAATGAATGGGAAGGTGCGATTGTATGTTTATTTCTTTTGCCTTCCTTCACGCCTTAGCGAAGCAACCTATGAACTTCATTTTTGGCATAGTTAGTTGGATGGAGAGTAACATATGCTGCTTTTCGTCTTGGAAAAACATCATGTTTCTGAAAAAGCTAACAAGAATATTTTTATTTTAACGCGATTATTAGAAAGATTATTTCATGCAAAGCGAAGCCGTGAGCAAAAGCTATTTCAATATAAAATTCACAAATGTATTTTTGTAGACCTCTGTGGCGCAGTAGTTGAGCGCTTTGGTAGCTTACGCCGGGGGTCGCGGGTTCGAATCCCGCCAACGGAACAAATTGTTTTTCAATGTTCCTGGGTCATGGATGTGTATTAAATGTGTATTATATAATATCTTAAATATGTGTATAGTAAAAAAGTATTAAATACATATCCGTTGTCTGGTACCTGTAACAGAAGTCCTTCGGGTACTTAGCACGGGGCCAGATTGACGTGGGGTGAAGCGTCCATAGATATTATTATTATTATTTTACAGTATCCGCGCGTCACGTTGCGCTGTGAACTGGCCCTTCTGCCTCTCATCGGCGGTCCTCTAACTTACGAACTCATATTTTTGGGGATTAAACCTCATTATACTGAGTGAGCTCTTTGAACCATTCTAATGTCCTTCAATTTTATTTTAAATTGCTCATCTAAATTGTGTTGCGTAAAATTGTGTGTTTATTTTTGAGCTGCGCATGCCCTGGACCAGAATCGGACAATTTCTACGCACTGATTTCACCACAATATCATAACATATTAATACAAAAACAAACTTACAGGTACAGGTACATTTTTGATAAAACTTAAATCCTTACTTCCGTACTAATATTATTATAGATACAAAATAAAGTGTCTGTCTGTAACCTCTTCGAGCAAAAACCGCTCAACCAATTTAACTGATATTTGGTATGAAGGTACTTTGACTGCCGGGAAAATACATATGATACTTGGCAATCCGGAAAAATGTACGGTTCCCGCGCGATAAACGAAGTTTGGCGCAACGTAGTTAGTACTGATAACAATACGATGAATTTCATAGCGGATTTAGGCTTATATCGTAAAACTTTACGCCGAACCCAAGGTAAATATTAAAGCTGGTAATAGCCAGATTCGCTTACTCCTATTCCTAATACGACGCAATAATCCGGCGATCGAAACCATTAAAATGTCGTTTGGCAGCGGAAAATAAAATTTTGATGCATCAAAAATAGACGTTTTGGTGCGATCACCGCTGGCGGAGCATAAAATTAAATTACAAATAGTTCATAGCAACATAAATGCAGTGTTAATGCTTGTAAATAGAATAACTGACAGACTTTATATTACACTAGCTTGTTGCGCGCGACTACGTGAAAATTTATAAATTACCCCATTTTTACAACATTTTTTGCTCGGATCCTATCGTAGCGTCGTCGTCGTAGCGTGATGTTGTATAGCCTATAGCCTTCCTCGATAAATGGAATAAGCAACACAATTTTGTTTTTCATTTCCGGCTACTAGTTCCTGAGATTAGCGCTTTCTAACAAACTCTACAGCTTTACATTATTTTATATTATACTAGCTGTTTACCCGCGAGAAATTGACATCGTTGTAGTACATGCATCAGAGATGATGCTGTATGTGAAAATGATTTTCCCTGTTTTACTGCTTTTCTCTTGATAATTTTCCCGAAAAAAGAACATCGTTTACTGTTATGTCTTTCGTCGTAGGATATATATTAAAGTCCGACTGCTTATTTTATGTGATAGGTGTTAATAAAAGTGTATAGCGAATTTTTTTTTCAGCATATTATTATGTCTTGTTCTTTGGCTACGCAATATACTAAAAAAATAAATAGGATCAAGGAATGCGTCTAAGTTATAAAATAGGCATTAAATACGTAAGTTTTTAACCGACTCCAAAAAAAGGACAGAAAACTGGCGTGTAACGGCGTTGCGTTGTGTTTTGTTCCGTGAGCGAGTTTACCGGTGTGCCAACTTCCCTAATACCTATAGAGGGAGTATATTCCCATTCACTATTCTTTCATAAAAGCCGGCTACGCACTTTCGATTTTTTGGATGTCACGGGTGTCCATGGGCGACGGCAGTAGCTTAACATCAGGTAAGCCGTCTACTCGCTTGCTACCTAAATATCATAAAAAACACTATAGCAAAGTTACCAAGCAGAAAATGGCTTCACGTTGGCCGACTAACGTGATATACCGTGGTATAGTACTTTCATGAGTATACAAGTAGAGTACTAGCCAACTTACAGTTCAGGGGGGTTATTATTACCTCTTATTCCCAGCCATGTTCCAGCCAGTCAGCAGTCACGTGACACTAAATACGTGAAATTTGACGTTCTCTAATGTCACCAACATGTTTAAAATCCATTCATAGACAACCAAACTAGTATTAATTCAGTTATTATTCTAATAAGACATTGTGATAAACAAAAAAAGAATAAGGCCGTATATTGAATTGCCTGGAACCATGCAGGTTTGTAATGGTCATAACAGCCCCCCAGGATCTTTTTAATATGATTTAAATGCTCCCGTTTCATAAATAATTTCCATGTGGGCAAAACTGCACAAATATACTAGTATAATATAAAAATCAAGCATCAATTATATTTTGTTGCGTTAAGCTTGGATTATTAATAAGTTATAAACGTAATATAAAAATCATTTTCTTGACATCAGAACAGAATGCCCAGTGCCAGTAGCCTGATAACCCAGAAACCAGCATTCAGCAAGTATCTGGCACTGCCAAAGGTTAACTATATATTGAAAACTAGCAAAAGCCCGCGACTTCTTTCGCGGACAGGACGATTTTGACGAAATTTTCTGTCGGCATTCAAAGGGGTGTAAAAATTGTTTAGTTTCACAAACCAAGACGGGTAAGACAAGTTTTTCAATATCTTCAATGTAAAGAATTTTCAATTCTACAGTTTTATTTATAGATGTGTGTCTATAGTGTTTTCGCCAAATCTAGGCGATAGCGCTCACTAACCTTTGTGAAAAATGTGTCACTTCTATACAAGCCGCGATTGAAAACAAAGTAATGACCCAACACTTTGTTGTCACTTGACAATTGCGGTTTGTATAAAAATATAAAGAAAAGCTAAAAAAGTAAGCACTTAAAATAAAAAAAATATACATCAAAATAAGTATCATAAGTATACTTTCTGAACGTCGAGAATTCGGTGCCTGCTACCGGTTCGGGAACTAACCCGGCGAGAAGAACCGGCGTAAGAAACTCGCACGAGTCTATCTTTTACCAAAAATATGGAAAATAACAACATAATGCCTTAAAGCTAATTTAACAAACAATAATAACTGTTTTAAATACGTAAGTAATTGTAAGCAAATATAATATGTATATATTACAATGTTTTGTAAGTTGTTTAGAAATTAAAAAAGGGATAACCACCTATAATGATAATAATATACATCATTTTTGACAAATCTCGTGATCATTGTTATTGACGGAGTAACACTACCTTACGCTCTTTGTCCATAGCACGCCGTCAGCGTCAACGAGATACTTTCGCCCCGATAAAAAGCCACTGTATGACATAAGCGATAGATTTCATTTTGCTCTACGTCCGGCACAGATCGGCAACGACATGAACGCTAAAACAATGTCACTAGAAAATGAACTATATAGCCTAGATCATAAAGTGACATTTTATCGATCTGAAATAATCTCGTTGACGGTAATGGCGTGAGGTGGTCAAACGGCTTAATACATACAGGGGGGCTATTATGACCATTACAAACCTGCATGATTCCAGGCAATTCAATATACGGCCAACAATTACCTTGTTCTTTTTTCGTATTACAGCGTCTTATGATTTTGACTGAATTGATCTTAGTTTGGTTGTCTATGAATGGATTTTAAACATGTTGGTGACATTAGGGAACGTCAAACTTCACATATTTATTATCACATGACTGCTGATTGGCTGGAACTTGGCTGGGAATAAGAGGTCATAATAACCTCCCTGGTATATGTAATTGTTCGCAGACAACGTGTAATGAATGATAGTTGCTGGGTTTGAGATTACAACTTGACACATTATTATGTTTCGTCGGCTTCATGCAAGTAACTGGATCGTGTGAACAAAAATACTTTCTTACCTCAATTGTAGGAGCACGTCAAATGCAGGAAGGATGATCTCGTTTTGCATCATATCAACATACATATAAGGTTATTGGAGGGTATTCCCGAGTCTTATATTATGTGCCTTATTCGTGGCAAATTTTCACTGCATAAGTATTTAATCTCATTTCAGGGTTTCGTTACAAAATTGCGAAAACGAAACCCTCATAGATTCGTCATGTATGTCCGTCCGTTTATCACAGTCACTTGTTTCCGAAACTGCCAGGACTATATAATAAACGAAAATTTGTTTTGAACGAAATCTTATTATACGTTTTCTTCAACATCTACAATCTTTATATATATATAATTCTTTTGTGAGTGAACTTCTCTTAAACGACTAGACCGATTTTGATGAAATTTTTTGTGTGTGTTCAAGGGGGTCTGATAATGATTTAGATTCACAAAATAGCAGGCAGGACAACGTCTGCGGGGTCAACTAGCAATAATATAAACTAGTTCGTATATTTTCCCGGGATAAAAAGTATTCAATATGTTATCTAGACTCAAAAGCTATTAAAAAAAATCCATCCAGTAGTTCGGGAGATTAGCGCGCACAGGCAACTTTTTCTGGTGATTTGTGCTCTATTACTGTTTCTTAATGTAGTAGTTCTTCATTATTTTGTAAAACAATATACAGGCACGCCAATTTTACTGTTTTACTCTAAAAATATAGATCTTAAAGTGTGTTTGTTTGTTTGTTAGTTATACGCTACTCGGACACCAATTGTAGCGTGCTATACCACTCCTTAATCATATCACCCTTTTGTCAAATCAAAACTCTTTCACGTCTTTATTTAGACGTTTGCCCTTTTAATAATTAATTTAATTTGAGCCCCTTTTTCAACGACAATCTTAATGACGTGAAGTGTTCCGCATTTTTTACACTTCCCTCGAGAATCGGATCACAATTTGATGCCTTATTGATGATCTTCTTAATTGGTATTGAATTCTTAGGAAATTCTTTTCTTTCCGTCGCTTGGCTAATAGAGTATTTCATTAAAAAATGAAATTTGCGAGTCTATTATTATATACACTACATTAACTTTCTGACAAAAAAAAATGTCAATTCAATAAAAACCCCATTTTCCAACACAACAGTGTTGTGTTGTCACTTTGTTGCTGGCAATCGCTGTTTTTATAGAAATGACAATTTTTTTGACATAAGATTAATGATTGCTACTGTAACTGTAGTAAATAATATGTTGCACTAGTTTAACATTATACGTTTAAATGACAAGTACGAGTTGGACGCGCCCATTAAGGGTTGCGTACGCACGCAGTTCTCAATGTCAAACAGCTTTAGCCTTACAATTTCTTACAAGTGATAGTGTGATGTAAGCGTACTGCAGCGCCACCTAGTACCAAGAAGAAGAAACGTAAAATAAAACACGTTTGTTGCATGAGATCCATTCTAAAATATTAAATTATTTTGTTTTTTTGTATTTGTTGTTAGTTAGCAGTAATAGAAATACATATTCTGTGAAAATTTAAATTTCTATTGCCGCTTGTTATTACTGTTCTTGAGATACAAAAAAGGTTAAGTCACTTAAAATTGAGTTAAAATTTAGTAAACTACTTATCTACTTAATACGTGTAAACCAGACATTATACAAAAATAAACCTATTTGAAATTGCCTTGGATGTCATGCATTTATAAAATTAGTATGGAAGTGTAGATTCTGATCATCTGGTCTACCTTCTGTATATTGGTAAAATAGTTTTTCGACGATAAATATTTAAAACAAGGTATATCCGACAGTCGATGTCTCGGATATTGGCTTACTCATGGATACAGTGATTTCAGTTATTTATTATTCTATGTGATTCGACCGCGCTTTTTAATATGTATGTATAGTTACTGAAGGGAAAACTTTATATATTTTATAGGTATAGTAGGGTTACTAGCTTTTGCCCGCAACGTTCACGTTGATTTTCATTTTTTTCCTGACTTTTTTTTGAAAATTTTCCCGAATTTTCAGTACTATAAACCTGATGGATTCTGAGACCTTTTTAAAGAATGCAAAATCGTGGAAATACGTTCGCGTTTCTAAAGTTTTGGCGTCAGGAAGGAAAACACGACTTATTTTATATAATAGATTAGTGCACATGGCCTTATCCCTACTATAGAACGGGGGAAATCGATACAGAGCCAGTTGATGGACCTACGTCATTTGGTCGAAATATGTCAATTCCATGTAAGTCGTTATCTGACGCCTGGTTTGTACTTAGATCCACAATATGGCTCTGACTCAACTTCCCTGATTGTACAACTACGGAAGTTGAGTCAGGAATGTCTGACTCTCTTTCGATTTCCCCCATGGTATACTTTGAAATTTTAGTTCTGTCTCTGCAACTCGCGCTGTCTAAAAGTCTTCGAAGTGACTCATACTTTAAAGGGAATTTTCGAGCCAGGATTCTAGTTAAGTCGCAAGAGGTATACTTATTTTTCACTTTAAGTGGGCAGCACAACAAAATGGCCAAACAATTCCGATACAATAAAAACTAAAGTGTTATAGTTATACCCTTTTGTCGTGCAGTTTAATGCTTGGCCATTTTCGGCCATTCCGCCGGCGCTGTGGCCATTATTGGACACTGGCTAATGAACACAAACGACTTAGAAGCTTCGCCTAAATGATTTCGTGCAAGTTACTTAATGTTATTGAATTATATCGTTGGCATTTTCTGTCATAGATGTGATAATAGAAAGAATGGCTCCACTTAGAAATACTCGTATATGGTGCCAACATTTTTAGTTTTTCATACCCAAAGGGTAGAAACGGGCCTATTACCAAGACTTTGATGTCTGTACTACTGCCTGCTTGTTTATTCGATGTAGCCTACATTGCGCTATCGCTTGCGTGATGTGGTAGACAGTTATAAATGTTCAATTTTTAGAACAATTTTTCAAAATTTTGGCTCTCTACTGGTACAGGGCCCTTCATGCGCGAGTCTTACTCGCACTTCGGCGTTTTTCTGTCAAATATCGTCATGCCGCATCCTGAATATCGAAATCTTTGTATATCGTAGTTAACGTTTTACGGCATTGTTAACTGTGCGCGTTTAGCGGTAAAATATTAGCTTTCATAACGGCGTGTGCTGTAAAAGTGAAGCTTTGTTATGTCTTCGCCGATTTTATGGCTGTTAGTTTGTATTTTACAACACTGTTAGCGATTTGGTTTTAATCCGCTCTTTGGTGCAGCGGAAAATTATTCGTAACTTATACATTTAAAATTGCGTCTCGTCGAAGAAATTGGTAGGCTTACAAATGTGTGATTGGGCCGCGTTATATCGTTGACGTCGTGTCATGTAATTTACGCCTTTAAAAAAATATTTGGACAGCTTGGCAATTTGTTTTTCGTTTATATACCCCTTTTTTTGTCGGTACCAAAAAATAATGGAGCCATTGTAATTTAAATTGACGTTTAAGTGTCTTTAAACTTTTACGTATATTATTATGTTCAAAATGTATCGATACATCACTATAAGCTTTCGATACATTCTTCATAATATGTGAGTTCAACGTTTCAATATACAGGCTGTACGAAAAGTAAGTGATATATAATGGATGCATGCTTATAAGTGATATATAATGGGTGAATACTTAAAAGGATGCATGTATCTACGACCTGCAAACCTTCAGAAAGAGAGCGTATTCCCTCTTAAAAGGACGGCAGAGCACCTGAAACTCTTCTGGTATTGCAAGTGTCCATCGGTGACAGTAGTTGCTTTCCATCCGGTAATCTGATTGTTCATTTGCCCTTTATGTATAAAAAAGATATCAAAGATGTCAAAGAATTAACTTTAACTGAAACTCAAATAATCATTATATATGCATTGATATATTTGTTTGTTTGCTTACGGCTTAACAAAGCAACCTTGATATTTTGGTATAGACTTAGTCGAAAGAATGTAAAGTAATATGGGGTATGCGATTATCAAATTCCACGTAAGCGAACCCGCGGGTAACAACTAGTTTTAAATAAAACCTGAAAACATTTTTTTCTGCTTTAAGTACCGCTACATTTTTTCACAGTTAACTCTATAGTAGGGGAACCGGGAGAGGAATTTTGGATTTACTCGAGCGCGTCAGATTAAGCTAGTGTAAGCTATCTACATGTATTCTTGTTATAAATTCAGATTTATTAGTTAGTTTGGTTCTTAAAAAGTTATTTTTAAATACCGAAAGGTCGTCAAAACCGAGCAAATTACTGACCGAAGATAGGGGGTGTTAAAAAATACGCCAAAGAACACTTCCATAAAAAGCAAAGATGATTTAAATGTAAGGTTAGCTGTTATAACATACAACAACAAAGCCTTATATTTTCATAACCTAGCTTTCCAGGTATTTTATATCACATTGAACTAAATGCTTTGGCCTTTACTGTCTAAAATCGTTCTATACATGTATAATATTAAAAAAAAATATAACCTTTTTCATAACCTTCAAATTGCTGAAGCGTCTTATCCCACCGTTAAAATAAAAAATGCCCTTATTATTTTTTTCAACGTTTTACCTAATTTACTAAACGCTTAGCTCATTTGACATTAGGTAAAACATTTTCCACGATCGAGTTATCACAAAAATAGCACTCTCACCTCCCCGGCTACTATTAAGAGACACAATAATGTGCACACATCCTTAAAGTATTTCTTACTTATTATATCTTATAATATATAATAAGTAAGAAATACGTGCTATACACCCTGTATAATAGAAATCACCTACACACTGTCTGGGTGTCATCAACCACAGGGGGTGAAAACCTAAAGGGTTTAATCCTCTTATCCCTACAAGGGTAGCACTTAGACAAATCCAATAAACGCAAATTACTCTGTACTGCCAACCTGATTGGATGATATCAAATCGTGGTAGTGCATGGTTTTTTTTTTAATATTTAGGGGGTAAATGAGCAGATAGGTGGTAACCTGTCTGCTCATTTACCCCCTAAATATTCTAATAATCAGGTATGATGGAAAGCAACTGCCGTCGCCCATAGACACTTGTTACATCCGAAGAGCCACAAATGCGTTGCCGGCCTGTATGAGTGAATAGGGAATAGGAATAGGGAGTATGGGATTAGGATGTTGGGCCACCGGTACACTCACTCACTGAACAAAACACAGCACAACACCGCTTCACGTCAGTTTTCTTGAGTCCGTGGTATCATTCCGGTTGAGTCGGCCCATTCGAGCCAAAGTATGGCTCTCCCACGGCAATGGACATCTGTAATATGTACTTGAGATCGGAAAAAGTCTCATTGGTACACGCCTCCATCGGGGTTTGAACCTGCGAACCGAAGATCTTACCAACTAGTTGTGCTGAAAATCCATAATCCCATATTATTAAAAAAATATATATCCACAACCGAACATATAACCTCCTCGTTTTAGGAAGTAGGTTAATTATAAATGCAAAAGTGTGTTTGTCTATAATTGTCCTCTTCGAGCCCAAACTACTAAATTATCGTTAGGGCATTAAGAGCTCGCATAAATAATATTTTTTTACAATAATGTAGACTGTATTTTGCTATCCTAATATAATATAGTAGATATATAAAGCTAACAGTGGAAAATGGACAGTAAAAAATAATAACAATGATTTTTTGCTATTCAGTGGCTACAAAATCGATAGTAACAAATTCGTGTCAATTTATTTTTTGTATTTGGGAATTTTCCACAGCCAACTTCATAGATATTATAACGATAATTTTTAAATTAAAAAATATATATGTTAAAAAAATCAGACCAATACTACATCAAAAACAATTTTTCTTCTATGAAAGCCTAGCTACTGCATAAAAACCTATCTTGAATATTAAAAAATATATGCTTTATTTATGTTAAGTTTCATACGAATCCACAGCAAGTAAAACATTTATTTTATTTTTAGAGCAAAGATATTAACGGAGATCGCAAGCCTTTTATAAAAACACACAAATGCTTTCTTCAAACGGTAAACACTCCCCAATATTTTTACCCCAGATTATTCTTTCGCGCTATATTAATACGGAGAAAAAACTAATCCTTAAAACAAAAAGCCCTTGAACTGCTCATTCCTCACATTACATTTGATATCAATCACGACTTAGGATCGTGTGTGTTCGGGAACACTCGGGAGTACTCGGAAGTGAGATTCGTAGCAGGACTCCAGTGTACACCGAGCTACGGGCTACGCACGTCCGCTACGCGATCGCTACGAGACCTCTACGCCGTAGCCGATAAGATTACAGTGGTTTCAAAGTTGGTGAAAATTATGGTGAACTAACATTGCCGCAGAGTGAAACTTTTCAATTTTCGTGCTTGTTTGTATGGTAAGTTTTTATTATAATATAACTCATATATTTAAATACTTTAATAAGGAAAATAATAAAACAATCTTTTTAATTTACATTAAGGTTTTACCTGATTTTTGCTTAGCCTCTTTAATTATTTTATTAAAAATATTTGTTTTAATAAGTAATATTATTTATTAGAGCAAAGACGATAAGTTCTTATCTTTAATAGTTAAAGTGAGGCAATGAAAACCTAAGATTTTTTTGGCCCTTTATTTTAAGTTTGTAATATTAAAGTAATAAGTAAGTAATATTCTAGTTACTTTATTGCCATTTTCATTGATAAAGTATATCTTACGGTTTTGTCACTTTAGTAAAACATCATGCTAATTTAAAATAAGAAAGTGTGTCTGTTACCCCTTTTCCCCTTAAAACCGCTAGACCAATTTTAGTGTAATTTAGTATGGAGATACTTTGAGTCCCGGGATAGAATGTAGTATTCTTTAATCCTGTAAAAACTTACGGTATCCACGTTTTAATATTGTTGTCAATTTTCATTTACTTGTATATAATAATAATAATATCTATGGCCGCTTCACACCACGTTGGTCTGGCTCCGTGCTAGAACTTATGTTGTGACCCCCGAGGGACTTATGTTATAGGTACCAGACAATGGAAATATATTTAATACTTTTATACTTTAAACAAATTAAAGATTTATAATATGATGATACTCACATTGAATACTGATAATATATCTAAGACCCAAGAATATTAAAAAACTTTTGTTGTGTCGGCGGTATTCGAAACCGCGACTTACCAACGGAGCCACAAAGGTCGTGGAAATATACACAGAGTACCTAAGTGGTAATACTTTAGAATGTTAAAGTGTCTCTTATTTAGTTTCTATATTTAACTAATGCGGTAAAATCAACTTTTTTTGTGATTTTATGGGTAAACTTGCGTCACTGGGACGTTCGCCCATAAAAATCCTGAAAAAAAAAATGTTTCGCTTTAATTACCGATAATTACGCAGTAAGCTCTACGTGATAGTTACATACACACCCTAATGTTATCATTAATTTTTTTGACACCCTGTATTTTTGAAAACACTAAATTCTTGCAAGTAACATGACCATGTGACCATATAATATACTGGTATTGTTATAAGATATACAATACCACTCAATTTTGGCGCGTCAAAATGTTTACCGCGTACTTTTTGCGGAAAATATTTTATCAGTTTTTCTATACTAGTGGGAGAGCCACGCTTCATCACGAAAGGGCCGGCTCGACCGGAGATATATCACGGCCTCACAGAATACTGGCTTGAAACGGCGTTGTGCTGTGTTTCGTTCAGTGAGTGAGTTTATCGGCGGCCCAACTTCCCTAATTCCTCATCCATATTCCTTCATAAAGGCTTGCAACGCACTTGCGACTCTTAGGATGTTACGAATGTCCATGGGCGACGGAAGTTGCTTTCCATCAGGTCACAAGTCATCTCGCTTGCCCTCTTAATATCATAAAAAATACCCAATATATACGAAATCATCATATTAATACTACCACTATAACCGTTAAAATATGTTTAGATGTATGTGTGTGTGTATGCCAAAACTTCTGAACGAATTATAATGAAATTTAGTTCACATATCGCTGGTTACGTGCTTAAACGGCATAATACCAAATGAGTCAAAAACGAGTTAAATACATAAAAAACACCATAGTCTCTATTCCTATGTAAATTAAACTCATATTCGTATGTGAACAAACGGCTGAGTTACAACACAGAAATCATTTGGTGATTGGTCGAATCTTGAGGCCATTTTTTTTCTTTGCTCTCTCCTATTAAATTGCCAATTTAAAATTGTGACACTTTAATAAATAACCAGCTATATGTGCTGACATAATAGGATTCTCCCTTACCCCCATGAGATTCAACATAATAGGGAATATGCGTGTAAAACATAATTTATCGAATGCAAATTATTATGATAGTGGGCTAAAAGATATACAGAATGACAAAAAATCTCTCAAAATTTAATTTATGAACTTTGTATGCAGGTTATAGACTTTTACGTCACAATTATTATCAGATCTCTATTTCTAACTGACTAATTTAAGGGCTTGTAACTTCATTGTTTTCAATTTTATCGAAGAACTGATTGAACTACATCGTTTTTTAATAACGATAGATTTATTTAGAAAAAAAAATCATACATATTATCTATTCCATGCGGGCAAAGCTGAGGGTAAAACCTGGCTGTAACATAATTATCTAAAATTACCAGTTAATAATTAATCAAATAAATAGTTGCCGGAAACACAAAACACACATTAAAGTTATAAATTATGTTACAGCAATAACATAATTACCGTTGTATGTTTGTAATTAAATATTAATGTGCATTAACTATATCGTTATATAAAATCCTTTGTCCTGAACTATATGTATTTAGGAATCAACGTGCAGCCTAAACCACTGATCGTGGAAATATGAAATTTGGTAGGAAGGTGACTAATAAGATGTGATTTTTTGAAATTCGTCTCCTAAGGGGGTTAAAAGGGGGGTTAAAGTTAGTAAAGGAGAACGCGATTCTAACGCTCGCGAAATTTGGTATGGATAGGATACTTTTTATCTGTATATATATACATAAAAAAACAGTGAAATTGGAGTGTTTGTACATTTCATAATTTTACAAAATAAGCTATGTTGGGATGCTAGGGAACAGTAATAGAATACATATCGACAAAAAACTTGTTTTGTTGTCTGTTTGTCTTTGTACGCGCTAATCTCAGGAACTACTGGACGGATATGAATAAATCTTTTTTGTTTAATGGCTATTAGATTTAGGCAACATATGGAATACTTCTTATCTCGAGAAAATGTACGGTTCCCGCGTGATATACAAACTTTTGCGCAACGAAGTTTCGGGCTCCAACTATCCTCAAATAAATGTACGGTTCAATTTCAGCACAACGGAGTAGCGGGCATGATCTTGTATTGTAATATAAATCCCACGTAGGTTACTTAAAATTTTACAAATAAAGTGTGAAATCTAATATTATTATCCTTTCCATAATTGTTCACTTGATCATGCAAAAGTTGTTTCGATAATAACCCGTTTTGATTAAACGATTAAACCAATTAAGATATATTTTGATACTTTGGATGATTTTAATTTTGGCATACATATGGGTAACATTATTTAACGCATATTTAATGCGTGATTATTATTAGAATAACGTGCACTGGAATGAATTTTGCCTATGATCGCTGGATTGTAGCACTGGATTTTGATAATATAAACTTGTCATTGTTTAATTTTGGTGTCTGGTTCGATATTGACATACGTAATTCTGGGCGTTATTTTAACGTTGCTCAGCGTACAATAGAAACAGCTTGGGTTTCCCTGCAGTATGAAATTCTAACGATGTGTAAAACTACATGCCTTTGCATCCATTGTAGATGGTTTATACAGTATTTCGAACCTTTACCCGTTGGTTCGCACTCGAGAGGGTGCAGATTCAAACCCTGGTGAAAGCGTGTGAGACTTTTTCCGATCTTAAGTACATAATACGGATGCTCGTTACCGTGGGAGAGCCAAGTTAAGGCTCAAATGGGCCTGCTCGACCGGAGTGATACCACGGTCTCACAGAAAACTGGCATGAAACGGCGTTGTGCTGTGTTTGTTAAGTGAGTGAGTTTAACGGTGGCCCATCTTACCTAATCTCCTATCCCTATTCCCATTCCTTATTTTCTCATAAAAGGCCGGCAACGCACTTGCGACTCTTCAGACGTCGCAAGTATCCATGGCGATGGCAGTTGATTTCCATCAGGTAACCTGTCTGCTCGATTGCTCCCTAAATATCATTAAAAAAATTCTGTAATGCTTAGAACAGATTTTTTATATCGGTATGGTTGCTCAAGCACATAGGACATCCTCTCATAATTGACCTAGTCTAGAACAGTGAATAGGCCAAAACGCCTGGGAACAAAATCATGTGCGGGTCCTGGGATCAACTTGAACCTAACACTCTCTCGAGTGTGAACCAAAGTTTTACCCACAAAACAACACACGCTCTTTTAAATTTTATGTTTAACTACAGACCAAAGAACCAGAAACTTCCGTACCTTTAATCGTTTCTGCCACAATTACTACTGGAAACAATGTAAGACAATTAATTCAAATATAAATTAGACCTAGCTTATAATAATAATGTACGTTCATTCTCGTACTTCCCCTTTAGTTCTTTGACTTTCGGTCATTGCAACTTTGCTTTGCTGTCTCTCACTTTGTATGGGGAGGGAAAAACTGGTATTTCCTACTCCTCCTATTTTCTTCTGATTAATTTCATTGCGGGTCCCAAGGCAGCTTTGACAAGTCCCTCGGGCTCCCTGAGAACATATCAAAGGGTTTTCGTGGTTGGATACCATTGCCGATCCTGGCGACACAGGAGATACAGTGGTGGGAATGTGTGGTGGGCCAAAGCCCGTTTAAAAAAAACGTCAAAGAACCAAAGTAAAAGACATCGTCAATAAAATTATAATATAGCCTTCGTTGTGGAGTAAATAGTAAATAAAATAAAAAAAATTGGCTTGTGGACACGTTAGTAAAACAAACGATTTTTTCTATCTTGATCTATGACGTATCTACAACTATTTAGTGATGGGCACTAATCTCATGTAGGCGTAGATGAGTAATTACCCTGTCTTGTGTAGTCTTACGATAATAATTTATTATCATATGTTTACTAATGTATTGTGTAAGTTGATCCATGTCTTCGTACGGCTATTTTTCGTCTGCCAAGGAAGGGTTACTTTTTTTACACGACTTATTGATTTATTCATTAAACATCAAACACGTCAAAGACAATACATTAATGCAATTTAGCAGCACCGCTAAACATAATAAGGGTTAGCCCTGGTGCCATGTATGAGACCAACAGTTTTTTACTATTTACTAATAAACTTTAACTTGTATGTCAGGACGAGCGAAAAGCTTGGCCCTTCCTTGGCATTCGTATTACATGCATACAGGCATAAGTGTGCATGTAATATTATTACTTGCCTAATCTGGCATTGCTGACCGACTTTTATATAAAAATTGCGATTAACAATCAGCAATAGTGATGACATAACGATGCCTTACTGCCTCAACCTCGTATCTTAAAAATGGTTACATTTCAGGTGACAAAAAATTTTTTTTATCTTCTTAGTAATTGTACAAAACTAGATATTAGGTTATTTGATAGCCAATAATTTACTTATCAAATAGCCTCATATCTAGTTTTGTACAGTTACTAAGAAAAAAAATATAATCAGTTTTCTTTGTCCAATGAAATATTTTTTCAAGATACGAGGTTGAGGCAGTAAGGCGTCGATAACTGTTTTAAGAATAAAATTATACACTTGTTTTAACAGTTAAGTCTTTGGTCAAATTTTTAAATTATATTTCGGTGCGGACAAAGGTGCGATCACCTTAACACACTTTTTATTACGCCTCTTTCGTCTATGGTTAAAGAAAAAGAAAGTTACGAAGCAGCGGTATTAAGCGACATTTAATATCACTCGTTCATAATAAACCTCTCGAGTGAGAAATTCGAGGAAAACAAAAAAAGGAAAGGAGAATGTTTCATAACATGAGGGTATTCCTAGAACCGAACGGCATATTACGAATAGTTACCAGACGACGGTTACAAAGACGTATTATGGTTAAAGCATATCTAAACTTCAAACAAGATTGAAGCTTATTTTTATCTGACTTCCAAAAGAGGAGAAGGTTTTTCCATTCGACCGTATATATGTTTTTTTTTTATGTTTGACCACGCATTACTCCGCCGATTGTGGACCGATTTCGAAAAATTTGTCGTTGTTACATATGGTATAGCTGCAGTTTGGTACCGTTTTCACAAAAGTGGTTATCTGATGATGCAATCCAGGGGGAATCAATTCAGAGATTTGAAATTTATATAGTATTAGTGTAGTGTATTATAAAAATATAGTGATTTTTACTTTTTCTGGAGAATTTTAGGTATATGTATAACCAAAAAGTATGATTTTGCACAAATATATACCCTGGTTTCGAAGGTGCTGTACAGAACTCTTGAATCCTTATAGATAGCGATTCGTGGATTTCGGCTTTATCTAGACAACTCAAAGCAAATGTCACTTCATGAATTTAATCAATAATCATCATCATCATAAGCATCACCACAAAGATGCTACGCACTGTTATATTTTAACCGTATAATTGGTACTTCCCATGGTGTTATACATCAACACAAGTGTTAAGATTTTCGCTATCTGTTTTTAAATGAAATACAATTATTGTTTTAAAGGTTTTCGTTAGAATTTGGTACCCTGTTTTCGAAAGTGGATCTTTTTTATGTGCGATATTTAGGGGGCAAGGGAGCATTTGGTTTATTTTTTATTTAAAATTAATTAATTTAATTTGTGTCCTATAAAAATAACTTATACTAAATTCTAAAGTGGTAAGTGTTTGTGTGTTTGTTTGTGGCGGATATTCTTGGAAGCTTCCAAACCGATTTCAAAATTTTTTTCACCGTTACAAAGCTACATTATTTGAGACTGCTGTAGGCATATCGGTGCCTTGCCTGCCTCAACCTCGTATCTTAAAAATGGCAACATTTCGTTGGACAAAAAAAACTGATTATATTTTTTTTTCTTAGTCATTGTACAAAACTAGATATGAGGTTATTTGATAGGAAATAATTTATTTATCATATTACCATATCTAGTTTTGTACAATTACTAAGGAAAAAAATATTATCAGTTTTTTTGTCTCCTGAAATGTAGCCATTTTTAAGATACGAGGTTGAGACAGTAAGGCATTGATATATTTATTAATTAATTACTTAGTAATTGCCCAACGAAGGGGGCACTGGGTTGCTCGTTTGAAATAAATTCATACTTCTATTATAATATTTGTAAATTGCAAAAGTGTGTCTGTCTGTCACCTCTTCGAGCCCAAGCCACAGAACCAATTTTGCAGAAGTTTGGAACGGAAATACTTTGAGTTCCGGGAAACGGCATAAGCTACTTTCATCTCAGAAAAATGGAAAATAGTTCCTGAAACAGTTCCTGCACAATAACCTAATTCTATGACGCGATAAAAAATCAGTAAAAAAATGTGATATCTATTGCCGCTTCACACTCCGTCACTCTGGTCTCGTGGTACTTTAATAACTTATTACGGACTAGTTGGCGCCTGCAACTTCGTTGCGCAAAAATTTGTATATCACGCGGGAACCGTACATTTTTTGGGGATAAAAAGGATCCTATATGTTGCCCAGACCTAATAACTATTAAACTAAAAACATTTATTCAAATTCGTCTTGTAGTTCCTGAGATTAGCGCGTACAAACAGACAGACAACTTCTTTGTCGATATGTATTCTATTGTTGTTCCTCACCACTCCCACATTGAATATTTTGTAAAAATATTAAATGCACAGACACTTCAATTTTACTGTTTTATTTTATGTATAGATTTTATTATCTTTATAATACATATTTATTTAAGATCTTTATTTATATTAATATGACATAAACGAGTATAATATACTAACCATATTATCTTTATTATTATAATAAAAAATATGGAACTGAATTATCTTACAATAAATATTCTAACATTAAATTAAGCAAATTATTTACCAGCTATAATAATACGTATCAAAGTTCGTCGCTTCAAACGAAAGCGACTAAGGAAATATTTTTGTATATTTAACATATTATGTTTCTGCAATTGAATAAGTTACGATTGAAAAGTTAAAATGTTCAACATTTTCAAACGAACATCTGTAATCATGTTCATTTTAAATCATGCTACTTCTTAAAATTCCCGAAGTAAAAAAACGGGAATCATGTTCATAATAATAATCAGTATTTTCAAAAGATGATACGCGAGCACGACCTTTTAGTGGAGTTTCATTTAACTTCCTTAGTTCCGATTATTTTTAGGGGCTTTGAAATCAAACTATTTTGGTGTTATTTTTAAAGTGCATATATACCTTTTTTTATTTTTCAAATTTAATGAACAATGATCATTCACTAGCTTAAAACGGCAGTATTGTCTAGGCGCGTGTGCTCCATACACATTTGCAGAAAAGCAGAGCATTACTTGCCATATAAATCTACACCAAGTACAGTTGAACCCGACGGACGTTGTCCTGCCGGTCTCTTACACTGTGGCTGAGTCCCTCACCGTACACTCATTGTAATAATCCTGTGCACGCCGCTGATATTGTCCTAGGCGTTATATATTTTACCGTTGCTACTTGCTTGTGAAATTTATATACCATAATGCCTAGCGAAAGTAGCTTAAATTGAAAAGGAATTTCTCATAGGACTTAGCGGTTGCTAAGTAGGGTCTCGGGCTTTGCGGCTGAGGCTTCGCACGTGAAAGCGAGAATTACACTTGTATTAGATCTTGTGGGACTCGCGATATTAGTTCGAGAAGTCGTATGATGTTGAAGTGCAATATTATACGTAACTAATACGACCGTGTCGTGGAAGAGAATGGGCCGAATCGACTGGAGTGATACCATGCCCTCACAGAAAACTCGCGTGAAACGGCGTTATGCTGTGTTACGTTCAGTGAGTGAGTTTCCTGATGGCCCAACTTCTCTACTCCCCTATCCCCATTCCCTATTCCCTCATAAATGGCCGGCAACGCACTTGCAACTCTTCGTATGTTGCGAGTGTCCGTAGGTCATGGTAGTTGCTTTCCATCACGTAACCCGTCTGCTCGCTTGCCCCCTAAAATATCATAAAAAAGTTACTTAACAAAATACCATCTGGAACATGCTAAGATGTATTTAAACGGCTGCGTCTTCTGATTTCAGGATGATTTCAAATATTTTAAAATCATTTTTAATTGATAATTGTATAAGAAACACGGGAGATAAAATAGGTTAAGAAAATATGTTACAATTTTCGGCTAGAACAAAATGCCACGAACATAATACTTCCGTCCTCAAGCTTAAATGCCGCTATGTACAAAAGTAATTTTTGAGTTATTATATTAGCAAAAAACGCGGCAATATTTTTAAAGGCTTATTAATTCGTAACGGCAATAATAATATCAACAACTCGATGACTATAAAAGCTACAAAAATTTTGGTAATACACGTCGATAGAGCTTTTTCTTCTGATTGTGATGCCATCAAAATGTCAAAAGCGACCATACGTTAGTTAACGGCTTTTAAGCTTCAGGACAGCACAATAGTAACATCTACTTATTTATATTGTGTTACCTGAACTTTATTTCACTTTATTCAATTATATTTAACCACTCAAATATGATACTGCATGAACGAGCATAGCACAAATGATATTACGTATACAAACAAATATCCCATCCTAACCTCCCAGATAATAGTTAATATATTTAGCAACAATGTTCAAACTCCGCGTTCAGTTACAAGGGTATCGGGCTGTAGCGTTTAGTTAGTGACGTAGTTTACAGAGCCAGCCGACTGAAATAATCTTAGGCTGTCGAATATATATCAGTTGAGCGCTTCTTACTCTAAGCGTTTATACTGTTAATGCTTGTACATGGGCCAGCGGGGTAAGTTTAACCTCCAACGGGGGTGATCACGGAAGACCAGCGACAGCGGCGACAGATGCTGTCACAACCTGAGTGGTCTACTTTTCTCCTTAGTAGCAATCATAGAGGAATTAATTGGTATGTAATAGCAATTCACTGCTATTATGTATAGTTTTATTTCTTTTGTTATTTTGTTTAAAAATGTGTTTTGTTTTTATTATTACTTGTCAGTAAAATTTTTTTTTCAATTTATTATTTCTTCACAGTGATAGTGTAAGTAATTCTAATTCTTTTTCAATAAGTATGTTAAAACGTTAAACACATTACCCAAAAAATAAATATTATAAAATGATTCATTCTTTAACATCTAGCTAGGAATTTCTTCTTGAGCTTATATAGTTCATCAGAAAAAAAATGTACCGTAACTGCATAAACTACCAAAGCAGTCGGTTAAGATAAACGACTTTTTATACAATACATTTATAAAAGTAATACTATAATCTCTGAAGAGGAATTCTTGCTTCTAGTTTTTATTAATTGTATAGGTATTTATTGTTTTCTGTCGGCGAGGGAGAGTATGGTCAAGACCGCTAGCGCATGTATTCGCCTTAAAAGCAGATTTTAGCGAAAGCGGTGGCAAAGTGGATAGACCTTTAGTTCGCACTCGTTTGCAAACTTTTCTACTCGTGATCGGTCGATTTTCCTCAAAACATGTTTAAGAATACTCGCACATTGTTAAAATAAATATTGAGTTTTGTACGAAGTTGTTTTTATAGCAATTTCCAAATCTTTTCTTGTATCCAACACACATTTTTCACAAAAAAAAAACTAGATCAAAATCATTTCATGCATTTGGGATCTGTGTCACAGTGAGAAGGACAGTAACACCTCTTATTGTGTTGAGGGTTAAACTAAAAACTTAAATTTATCTAATTTATCGTAAATCACTTATTCAATTACTAACAATTATGAATGGATAAGTGTGTTTGTTTGTCCTTCCTTAACGTTATTACGATGCAACAACTAAATTGGTTTTTGGCATATTTATGAATGGGCCGGCTCGGCCGGAGTTATACCACGTCCTCACAAAAAACTGGCGTGAAACGGTTTCGTGCTGTGTTTCGTTCAGTGAGTGAGTTTACCGGTGGCCCAACTTCCCTAATCCCTTATTCTTATTTCCATTCCCTATTCCCTCATAAAGGACGGCAACGCACTTGCGAATCTTCCGATGTCGCGAGTGTCCATAGGCGACGGTAATTACTTTCATCATATTTAGGGCGCAAGCCAGCAATCAGGTAACCTGTTTGCTGGCTTGCGCCCTAAATATGATAAAAAAAAAAACAAAAAAAATATATACCTAGTTAAGTTTTGGCCTGGGATAAACATCATGTTCCCATAATAATTGTATTTTCACGCGATTTTCGTATTCCACGCAAACAAAGCCGCAGGCAAAGGCTAGTACATAATATGTCATATGCTCAACTAATAAGACATTAGTCATACAGTCTAGCTAGAGTATTATTATAAGTCAAATAGAACACATATTAAAACACTCGTATTCTCTTTGAACACCCTCGCATTTGAACACTCAGGAAAATTTAACACACATCGCTTATTTAACGTTTGATGTGTAAAGTTTGTGAATGTTAATATAAATTGAGATTCGAGGTTCGAGAGATGCTTAATAAGGCTTTTATTCATACTTTATTTTCACTGATAAGCGGTCCCTTGTTTAGGTATAGGTTGTGTTAATCGTGAATTTTGATGCACATTTTTGTTAAAATATTTTTGAATGTTAGGGGTTGTGTCACCAATTTCTGATCATTCTGTTTATGGTGTTGGCTAGGCTGACACACATTACATGGATTAAACTGATGATTTAAGTTCGTACTAAAATCATCAGTTAGGCACGAGAAAAGAGCACCGATATCTTTAGTTTAAGGTCCGTAGCCTAGTGGGTAAGACCTTCGGTTCGCACAAAATTAGTAAAAAAAAATAGTAGTTGTTGAAATCCACTCTTTCGTCCTTTGGGTACGGAACCCTAAGTGGTGAATTTTAACGAGAACATGCACAGCTCACACCGAATTCAACGGCTATTCTTTCTCCATTGTTTTGTACAAAGATACACGACAAATTATTGTATCCTTTCAGGATTTCGTGTCACATAATTTTTTTACCGGAGGCAATGCGTTTAAAGAAAAAAGCTTTTGTTGAAGCTTCTTTCATCCCGGAAATACATATTACCATAATCCCTGAATGTCCCACACGCTTGTGTTACGTGAATTTAAAAAGTGTTTTTTTTTCCACAAAATATTTAAATGATACTTTTTTATTTTTCTATGAAATTAGGGGGCTAACTCAGACATCACCTTGGAAAGCAACAGCCGTTGCTCATGGCCCCCAAGAATGTTTCACGTAAGTCCTTTTGCCTAGTAAATTAAGGGCTATTTGAGATCAGAAAATGTTTGCTTTCTACCACCGGGATCAATCAGCACCTCGAGTGCGAAAGGTCTACCGACTAGGCTACGAGCGCTCTAAAGATATACATAGAAATATTTACACTATCACTTAATTACATTCCTATCCGAAAATTTGTACATGAATTTCGTTGTCCAGCATAATATTCCGTCTGCGGTCGGCCACCTCACTGGAATTCCAAGTGTTTCAATAAATAACGCGTACGTTACAAAATCGGTTGGTCTCTATAGAAACACTCTGCATAGTTCTCTTCTTGTCTACAAATATTCACCTTTAGTTATAGAAATATTTAATTGTATAAAAACGCTCTATCCGTAAATACGTTTACTGTGGTAAGGGGTCTGAAGACCTCTCATGTAAACTCCCGTGCGTTGCGGGTGAAAATACTGTCATTTCGCTCTGGTACGGACATCATAACTTGTAATTTTGAATAGGTATGAAAGAGACAACTATATATTTCGATTTATATTTGAAAGTATAAACTACTAGAATAAAAAAACGTACACGAGGTCTTTAGGCCTCCTAACGCACTGTAACATCACACGAATATTTTAGTGCCGATAGGAGGCTCAAAAGGCGCCCCTCCCGGACCTTTCGGTGTCTATGTGGCACGAACTATGAACTAGTGATGTGCATGCGACTATAGCTAATACATATACATTTTGCATATGTCAGTTTACAGATTCATTAAATACGTGACATACCTATAGTGATTTAGTGGTGTTTGTGTATATAATAAGTTTCTTGGAAATAAAAGGTCGAGGAGGATGGTTCAATTAACGTCTATTTTATGATAGTCATATGTAAACTTACATTCATGCCATGCATCGCAGTTTTGTGTACGAGCCCTTACCATACTGGCAGTCTATCATACACTCTTATACATACATAGGAAAAGTTATTTTTATGTCATATTTGAAAACATTTTTTTTAAGTACATATGTACTTATTGGTTGTCCGGAAGGAACCGTTCAAAGCGGAAAGGCCATTTTGCACATATTTATGTTTTGAATTTTTTTTATTGTTATTTCCTTTGTTTCCTTACTTTTTATGTTTTTCATTTTATGTTGGGTGCAAACAAAGATTTTATTATTATTATTATTACTTACTTTTACATCGGTTTATATATAAAGCTGATTTTTTTTCGAGTAGCAAAGTTGTCATACAAATAGTTGTTTGTTTTAATGAGTAAAAACATTCCCTTAAGGAAGCAAAACGCTGTAAAATTCGCTATATAAGTCAATTAAAAAAAATTAGAGATGCGCCCTTTTTCGGTATGGCAGAATACTTAAACTTAAAAATAAAAAATTGTTATCGATATTTGTGCCGTTTTATTTTGCACATCACTAGCTGTACTTCTGACTGTACCTATAATTCAGTGCTGTAGAAGGTCTAAATGCCTCTTTAATATTTTCTGTAATTTTGCAATATTCCGACATCAGAGCTACGGGTGAAGAAAATACTAGAAATAATTATTCCTCTGTTACACGATAACTCAAGTTTTATTAAAAAAATATTTTATTTCGCCGTAATAAATGCACTTGCAGTAGGGAGTGTGATGAAAGGTAAATATATAAGCCTCCAACCGCATCTGTGCAGAGAACAAATTAAGGCATGATGACCCCCTGTAGCACTTGCTGAAAGGAATATGGTTTTACCGCCGTAGTAAAAGTGTTAATAATCTAAGGCATAAGACAATTGAAGACATAATCGGAAGAAGCATATATTTCAAAAACTTCTGGATTTTTGCGTAAATATACTTTAGGGCCGGAAAAATGGTTTTAATTATAATAATGTGGGTTTGATGTACAGCTAAATAGACAAAAATAAAATAGTAAAAGCTAGATAATGAAATCGCAAAATTGCAAGATTTGTCAAAATTTTATCACAAAAAAAGAGCATTTACTCGAATGTTGTAGAATGTTAGTAATTCGCTTCTTCCACTTACGTCTTCAATTTAGACGCAAATAAGTTTCAACATACGAACTATATTAATTAGCATAGAGATGAATATTGGAAGATACGCTAAGTTTACCATTGTAGATAAAACCTCAGAAGTCGATCTCCCTTGTGCTAAAATTTCTCTACAAATTTTGAGCTCTAAATAAATTACTTCTAGGTAGAAAGTTTAATTTTCCCGGGGTGCACCCCAGTAGCTATTTGTATCAAATAAAATAAGGGGTAAACGAGAAAACGGGTTACCTAATGGCAAGCAACTATCGACGCCCATAGACACTCGCAACATCAGAGTTGCAGGTGCGTTGCCAGGCCTTTGTGTTAAACATTCTTATCGGAAACAACTATATTATTTCCTTAAAAATTTCGTGATTGTTTCGTTTTTCCGTGTAATATACAGATAAAAATACATTCGAATTTCTTTGAATTCAAAAATACTCAGGGTCTTTGTGATAACCGTATATAAAGGCCGTGCGTACTTACTGGATTATTACGTCGATTTCCCCCGAGGAAAATAAAAAACATAAGCGTTACATTTAAATGACTGTAATAATTTCATTTCGGGTGAGATGTTTTTAATGTCCCGATTTAGAACTTCGTTGTCTCTTTCTTATAGCGTCCGTGGCCTAGTAGGTGAGACATTTGGGTCGCACTTAAGAGGATGCTTGGTTCAAACCTAGGTGGAAGCGTATGCTAATAGGACATTTTTTGATCTCCTTGCTCGTACGGTTAAGGAATCATCGCGAGGAAACCACCTCATAGTTGTTTCCAGACGTATTGAGCTATTAAATTCCATCTAATTATGTAGCAGGCCGAACATGTTGTGAGAATGTTGTATGCGCTTGGGCAACCATCCGATTTAAAAACTTGTCCCAGGCACTACAGTATTTGCTTTCGCTTTAATATAATATATGGTCATCCAATATGGATGCAAAAGGCCTGTGTGGTCTCTTTCGGTCTTTAATCTTCATTGAAGCGTGACAAAACGAAGCGCTCTACGACGATACATCATTCATTTAACGCAGTAGTTCTTAACCTTCGCGCTTTCGCCCTAAGCGCTTCTCTTAGCATCCGTGGCCTAGTAGGTAAGCCCTTTGGTTTGCATTCGAGATGGTGCAGTTTCGAACCCGGGTGGAGGCGTGTACCAATGATACATTTTCCGATCTCAAGTACATATTACGGATGCTTATTGACATGGGAGAGCTATGCTTCGGCATGAATGGGCCTCCTCAACCGCAATGATACCACGGCCTCACAGAAAACTGGCTTTAAACGGTGTGCTGTGTTTCGTCTAGTAAGTGAGTTTATCGGTGGCCCAATATCCTCAATCCCCTATCCTTAATCACATCTTACAAGTATCCATGGGAACCGACAGTTGCTTTTCATTAGGTAGCCCGTCTGCTCGCTTGCCCCCTAAATATTATAAAAAACATTCATGTCCTGAGGGATCATTTAAAAACAAAATAACGACGCGTATATATGTGTAGCATATACACTACTTCTCCTTAAAGTTCATTAGGTACTTCAGAAACATGGTCGGGTGGTCTGATATCATGTATTTATTGGCATGCAGACCACTTCAGATGCTTCCAAGGACCACTAGTGGTCCGCGGACCAACAGTTAAGAACCACTTCGGCTTAATGCATTGTATGATGTTATGCGTTTAAGTAATTAGTTTGGAGCAAAAATATCGTTTATTTTTTTTGGGGGCTGTGTCAACAATTCCGAAAATGTGTTTAATAGGGTTTCCATATTATTTTACAGATTCTCTATACTTTATTTGTCAGATAAGTTATGGATAGCCAGTACGGTACTTAGAAATTCGTGCAACAGACCTTTAATATTTGAAATTTATAACAGAAAACTAGCTATACAAAACTAGCTTTTGCTCGCGGTTTCGCTCGTGTTAAGTAGGTATTTTCATACAAACTTTTTTCCTCTAACGCCTTGGGGTTATTTACCATCTATTTCTTAGCGGATAAAACCATCCCAAGTCACAGCCCCAGTGGGAGCAATTATTATCTATACTTTAAAAACAAACTGTTGAAATCCACCCTTTTATGAAATTTATTCTTTTCACGTAGTTATCCACTTCATCCGAAACTTCCTCAACTCCTCACTTTAATTAAGGTTGGCTTCTAGAACGTATCTTAAATCAAACCTTTGATACCTAAAGTGTGAAACTGGCTTGATGATTTTACGTGATAGTTGTACTAACGTGTGCACTCACCCTAGTACTGAAATCATAATATTGTAACAAAAGTAAGAGAACTTTTGAGTGTGTTTATGTCCTGTATATAATTCACTGTGAAGGTAGCAGCGGTATATGCAAAAAATGTTTTTGTTTGTATTCAGAACAAACTTATATCGCTACAGCGTTTGTCCATAAATATATAAAAAAAGTATTTTGCGTTACATAATACAAACATTCACTTTGCTTAATAGACATGTCTGTTTATCATTTAAAAGCAGTTTAACGCAGGAAGCAAGCCTGCGACCTCTGAGTCAATAGCTACGTTGTTAGCCACAGGACCACGTAGCTGGAATTGTTATTTTAACCGTAGATATAAAATATATCATAAATAATATATTATCCACTAGTCGTTGCCCGTGACTCCGTCCGTGTTGTAACTTTTCTCTCGAAAACTTTTCTGATTTTTTTTGCTACAAACCTCATGGAGCCCGAGACCTTTCCAAAGAATGTAAATCCGTGGAAACCGGTTCATGCATTTTAGAGTTATATCGTCAGGACGGAAAACTTGACTTATTTTTATATTATAGATTATGGATGAAATAAACATTTATCGATTAACCAATTATATCTGTCTGATACCGAAAATGTCAAAGAATATTTTTGTTTGGTGCGTTAACTCACGCCTAAAACGATGTGAAATTTTGACACAGGAATAATTTGCGGCGTAAAATTGGATAGACAAGTAGTTCCCGGGGGAAAACGTTTTATTTTTTACAAAATATTATTACAACGTCCGCGCTCCAAAACGTTATTTTTTCCTAAAGGTATTTTAATGACATTGGAAAATGTTATCTTTTATACTTTTGTTCGTTTGCCGGAAATAAATTTTGTACACTTTACACGATGAAAGAAGAGTCTAGAAAAAAAAAATTATGTCACACATAGTCATGTAGTACCGAATTAAAAAAATGCAAAGATTGACCTAGGATCAGGTGTTGCGATCCTAGGGTACTCGTATTACCTGTCGCATAGCGACCTATAAATTGTTTCTTTCTACAGCAGGATAGACAAAGTGACGTATGCACAAAGGAAATCTGTTCGTTTATCCGAACCACCTGTTAGTGAGTCTATACTTTCGTATATCTACTGAAGCTATGCTAGCCCTGCTGATTAGTCGTTGGTCGCAGAGGACCATTCTCATTCCCCTCTGGATTACTTTCTTAGAAGAACATACAAAAACTGTCTTTAAGCAGTAGTCAATTATACTTGTACAATACGCTACGTTTTAGATTAATATTTTTTTAAATATCTATGGACGCTTACAACAATGTCAATCTGGCCCCGCGGTAAGTACCCTAAGTACTTGTATGACAGGGACCATACAACGAAAATATATTTAATACTTTTATACTATATACATATTTAAGATTTTTATTATATAATACACACAGCCCAGGAAAATTGAATAACTTTTTTTTCCGTCAGCGGGATTCGAACCCGCGACCCCCGGCGTGAGCTACCAATGCGCTCAACCACTTCGCCACAGAGGCGAAATTTCTTTGTACTATCAAAGAAGTTGATTCGTATATAGATAGCGGATCAACGTTATTTGGTAGCTGTAAGTCGAATCCAGCCAGATAACAACTGAAACTGAATGGACGAAACGCGACCAAACGATATAGGCCCGTCAACGCTAGTAATTCCACTTCGATGGCACCGCTTATAACAAGTTGCTTCTGTATTTTATCATACATCAATGTCATATAAAAAAGAAATATGTGAGTTGTGTGTTTCAGTCAATAAAGTTTGGCGGAGATTTACGGTCCGCGCCGCACGTGAATTACAATTATTATGACAAACTTTCTCGACCACTGTGTTACTTTTCACTTTGTTTTTTTCTGTAACTTCGGATATATTTCACTTTATTTCATTGAGGAGTTGTGAATCGAGTTGTGTTTTTATTTTAACCAACTTTTTTTCCTCCATGTCAGCTGATGGAATGCAACTGCCGTCGCTTTTGGACATTTGAAACCTCGGAAGAGTTACAAATGAGTTCATGCTTTTTATAAGAGAATATATGGAGCTAAGATAACAAAAAATTAAAACCGACTTCCAGAGGAAAAAACTAAAATAGTAAAAAGAAACTAAAAAGTATTAAATAAAATTTATTCTTTAATAGTGCCTGCTCCAGAATTCGTTGAGGCATCAGCCTATTTCCGTACACTACCTTCATTATTTTAAAGTTGGTACCAGCTAACATGTCATAATTTGTCTAAATTTAAATTTTTTTACTGGTACCGAATTCAAAATTATAAAGATTGTGTACGGAAATAGGCTGATTGATGCCTCACCGAATTCTGAAACAGGCACTATTAAAGAATCAATTTTATTAAATACTTTTTAGTATTAAATAAAATTTAATATTTCTTTTAATTTAAAACACCACGTCAGTCTGGTCGCGCGGTAAATGCCTGAAGGACTTGTGTTACGGGTACCATACAACAGAAACATATTTAACACTTTTAAACTATACACATATTTAAGACTTTTATTATGTAATATACATATTTAGTACACACCCAAGACCCAGGAACATTAAAAAATGTTTTGTCCCGTCGGCAAAATGTTTTCACCAGTTAAACTCTCATTAGCTCTACTGATATCGGAGTATATTGTGCTCGTGTTAATTCTCATACATTAGTGGTCGCAATCCTTAAGTTAAGTTGGGCGTTTAACTAAAACAACGTATCCTGCCAACTTTGAGGCGACAACGCCTGTGCCATAGAGTAATGAATTATTAGACAGACGCAAATCAATTCTACATGTAAAGGATTCTAAGTTTTGGTAGTATTTTTACAAAAACAGTCTGGTATTTGTAAGTTTTTTTTTACAATATTTACGTTAAATTGAAAATATTTTAAATTCCATAAAATACAGGGTGCAACAAAGGTAAACGTTTAGGGTGTGTTCGTGTCCCTTATATAGAGCTAACTGTGAAAGTAGCAGCATTGAATGTAATTTATTTTGTGATGAAGCGGGGCTGGAAGGAACAGATCTTGGCTGTATGTTTGCCAATCGGTACCGATTATTTGTTTTCTTACGCCGGTTCTTCTCGCACGGCTAGTTCCTGAACCGGTGATAGGTCAACAAACAGACATTCTGAAATCATTTTTTATTTTTATTTATTAGTTGTTAAGTTTTGTACGAACAAATAATTTTCTATACTAATAATATAAAGCTGCAGAGTTTGTTTTTTTGTTCGTTTGTTGATTTATTTGAACGTGCAAATCTCTGGAACTAAAGGCCGAAATAAAAAAAAATATGTTAGTTAATTTATCAAGGAAGGCTATATGCTATAAAACATCACGCCACGACTAACAGTCCGAGCCGAGCAGTAATCAAAAAATGTTGTAAAAACGAGAAAATTTATGAAGTTTCACGCAGAGGATCTAGACTTTCTATAATACAGTAACTAAGCTAACATATCTACATCAAATAAATTTTTTAATTTCGTGGAATATTGCTAAAAATCTTAATTTGCTAAACTGATATCTACATCATCTATAGTTGATCAGAAAAAAAATGTACCGTGAACATCGATTTTTTGTAGAAAACTGTATAAACTAAAAAATTAACCGGTTAAGATGAACGATTTTTCGTTTATACAATACAATATGAGTAAGACTATAATCCCTGAGGAGGAATTCTTGTTTCTTGGTTTTATTAATTGTTTATTAATTGGATTTTTGAAACTCGAATGTTTAGTCAAGGCCGTTGGCGCCTAAATTATAATTAAGGTTGAACTTCTAGCACATTCTTCGCTCTGCTCCCCTTACGAGCCGCTCAGGTTTCGTAATAAAAACTTGTGAGACTCGCTCCCCGCAATTACAACGTGTAGTGTGTGCACCTGCTCTTGATGGTTATTCCTCTGGAATGGATTACGGTTTGATCTCAAGTTCAACACATTTTGTAAACAACGTACAAGGAAACAGGTAAATAAAAGAGCAACTCCGTCAAAAATATGTTCCTCGAGACTTGTAAAAGACGTACACTTTTCTGATACACATTTTCAATATTTACGGTGAACGAAAAAAATCGAAGTCAAGCCTTCGTTGTCTTTGACAGCAAAATTTGGACGGATCGGCCGAATCAGCGTGGGCTAGTGTAGTGAACCTCACAAGGTTCGATAAGGGGTCGATCGATAATTTTAAAATTCGTTTCGTTGCCCGCGTTCCGCTTGTTGGTTCTGATAGTGCGTGGACTTCAGCGGTATCGGCCTAACATCCGATGATATTTCGAAAGGGACACAATTAAATACTGCCTTGGGACCCACAACTTAATCAGATGAAAATAGGAGGAGTAGGAAATACTAGTTTTTCCCTCCCCGTACAAAGCGGGAGACAGCACAAAGTTGCAATGACCAAAAGTCGAAGAACTAAAGGGCGAGGACCACTGGAATAATTGTAAAGTTCCAAAGTGCATAAAATAATGCACACAGACACACTCTTTTGTTTTATTACTGTCGCTTCGTTTTAGTAGTAACAAAGACAGGCATCAACGACAACTTGTAACACGACTCTTTGTCGTCATTTTAATAACAGGGCGGTCGCAGGTGGCCATTTTGTGCTGTAGTCTAAGATCCTGTTTCAGCGCTTACTGATAAAGTTTCTGTTAGGTTATCCGCAACTTCTTTGACTGATTTTCTATACAACATCTGTCAAATAAATTTGTGAATAGACCAACTGTAAGCGGTGAAATAGGCCCTAAATTAAGCTTTTGACAAGATAAGTTTTCAAAATCTTGATTTTCATAGTCATAACTTAAGGCACCTTTGCCAAAAACGTGAAGCAGTTAAAAATGCTATAAAGTCTTTTGGTGTAGTGGATTTGTAAAGTAAATCATTATGACCTTTGGAATAGAGCACCAAAAAGTTAAGGCCTTAACCTTCGGTTGGTCACGGTTGGTTTCGATCTGAAAACTGTATGGAGATATGGAATAAAATTTAGTAATGTGTTCGGTCACCTGAGGTCGCTAGAGGCCCCAGCGTGAATAACCACATCTATATTGTACAGCACATGAACGTGAGCTCAAATTAGTGGCGATTATATTTTTAGGAAGCTACCTAGATAGTATAATCGCAACGATTAATTTAAATGTATTTTTTTTTTACATTTTTGCAAACTCCGGGCTTTTAAAGACTCCACGCGAGGGTTAAGGTTTTTATCCCACTTCAACAGAAAATAACAAAATCATATTTAATACACAACATCAAGCTCTAAATATCAAAGAGCATTTGTATTTAGAATGGTTAATTCGTAAAAGAAAGACAACATAAATCATGTTTGCGGTGAACGCCCACGATTTCCAGCTGTGTGTACACTGTACAGTGTATATTGTAATAAGCCCCAAAATATACGAGGCCAATTTTTTCAGCAAGCCAAGATAGAAAAGCGAACTAGCTATGTTCGCTTTTCTATCTTGGCTTGCTGACACTGGCTTGGCAACGAATTTTAAAACTTAGATTACAAACTTAGAATGTTTTTTTAATGATATTTAGGGGGCAAGCGAGCAGACGGAATGCAACTGCCGTCGCCCATGGGCACTCGTGGCATCCGAAGAGTCGCAAATGCGTTGCCGTCCTTTATGAGTGAAGAGGGAATGGGAATAGGGAAAGTGAAAAGGCATTAGGAAAGTAGGGCCACCAGTTAATTCACTCACTGAAACACAGCACGACGCCGTTTCACGCCAGTTTACTGTGTGGCCGCGGTATCACTCCGGTCGAGCCGGCCCATTCGTGCCAAAGCATGTCTCTCCCACGGTATTGAGACGAATGTCTACACGAGGCCGGAAATACTTGTTTCACAGCTCACTGACACCAGCATTCTGTCCTAACTTGACAATTGGCCGAGCATATTAACACTTTGTGTATATTGTGTGTTATGTACTCGTATGTACTGTCGTTTACAAATTACTAATGCTTTTCGCGTTCCAAACTTATTGTGTTAAATAATCACTTTGTTGTGTAGCTCATAATTTATTCGGCGCAGAACTGAGCTTTCTGAATAACACAATTTGGTATACATCCAGCGAATACTTAACATCTATGCTGTTTTCCTGTTCCAACAATAGTACAGTCACAATGGTGTATTTACAGTCAAATAATCACATTTATTTATATTTAACGCTCTAAAAACCGTTGCACCTAAATACGTTTTTCGCGCAGGAACTGTACTGTATATTTTCTAATGTGAAAGTATTAAGATACTTTAAAGACATAAGTGTCTTTCTCGTTACAAAGTATGCATACATTATACAAACCGAATTTCAGAAAAAGCGGGTGTTTTGGCGTCAAGAGGAAACTTTCTTATCTAAATAACAACTCTCCCACACCGGTTTCGGTGGCGGTGGTCGGTTTCATAGAAACCAGTTGTACCAATAGTTTTATAGTGTCTAAGTGTGTGCAAAGTACCCAAAAGCACTTTCTTTCCCTTAGCTCTCATTACGTGGGACCGATGATCGACACGACTAGCGAGAGATCAGGCACAGGGCCGACTTTCTACATGCCCGTCCGACGCATGGATCGTCTTGTCAGACAATCACGCGATCAGCCTGCAGTCGCAAAGATTCTAGAATCTTTCTGTTTCATTGGACTGTACAGCTACGTATGTATATACAATATGTACATGAACCGACCTCAGACCAATATCTATGGACTCTGATCTCGATAACCGCCGTCTAAACTTCTGGGGTTTGGTCGACGGTGTCTTACTCTGACTGGACGTCGCGCCACTTTCAGCTGAGCCGCCGCCACTGCCGCCATCATAATCAGAGCGGGTTGAAACGACCTTCGGTTCAAGAGAAGAGCTCCATACTACTAGACTACGAAGACGTTATCTAAATATATAAAACTCATAGCCTGTGACTAACTGACTGACAGTAATCATATTTAAGCCTACAAACACAGTCCAAACCTCTGGATGTGTGATAGATAGAATTTTGATATATTTCACCAGCGTTGGGATAAAGTAGGGTAGTCTTATTTTATTTTTTTATAATTTATTGTACACATGAAACAAAATATAAATATACAATTAACACGGAAAGACGACACAGTATTTCTAAAGGAAATCTCACAGCAACTGAGAGAAAACTGACATAAAAGAAAACTGATAGAACGTGCACAATTATTACTTACGAACTAACCAAATATCTTTATCAACATACATAAATATAAATACAAAGGTTGAGAGTTGAGGTAATATTATTTCACCCGTATTTTATATATGAAAGTTTGTATAAATATACTTCTTAAGGCAAGCGAAGCCGAAAAGCGTACTTTCTAATACTACGATGTATTTGTTAATATTTAAATAACACAAAAGAAAAAAGATACACTTTTAGGAAGTACAAAAATACAAGTACGCGCTTATTTTAACGTATAATTGGAAACGATATTCATAAAAATACAACAGCTAAATAATTGTAAGGCTTATCTTGTTATAACATAAAACATCGTGCGAACATGATACACAACCTAATTTGAGAGAGACTCCAAGCTAACGATGCTCTCGTTTATAATTAAATATTATTACCCAAACTGTAATATTATTACTCGAGCTGTAATATTATTAGCTCGCTGTAATTAACCCTTGTTACTATAACTCCAGCTTATTTACGATTGTATTTTGATTATAATTATCCACGGAAGTTATGTTAATAGAGGGGGGATTGAGAAGTTATTTTAACCTGGAAATTAATCGTTATTAATATTGTAGTTGTAAACATAGTTTATCTTATTTATTTTTTATATTACGAAATGCATGCTTTGTATTAGCCGAAATTAAGCCGGAACTAAACAGTATGCTTCATTCACCGTAAGTTGGCACATAACTAAATAAAAGTTTAAAAAAATATGCAATTCTGTGACAAATCATTTTGTACAGGCTTTATAGTCTTAAGAAATAATTGGAGCTTTATATATTAAATTTTAATAATAATAATCTAATATCTATTATATATAAAAACTAGATGATCCGCAGACGCTGTCCTGCCGAAAAATTTCAGGTCCAGTCGTTTAAGAGAAGTTCAGTGACATACACACTCACAGAAGAATTATAAGTCGGGTTTTTCTTCCGTTATAACTTCAGAACGCACGAACCGATTTCCACGGTTTTCACCTTTGCCTGTGGTTGTCTGAAAAAGATTGCTACCTAGTAATGTCGTAAAAAAAATGTTTTTGTATGACTTTTGTATCATTGTATTGTGTACGCAATAAAGAATATTTCATTCATTCATTTATTCATTCGTTCATTCATTCAAAATTCTCGGGCTCCGTGATGTTTATAGCAAAGAAAATTCTGAAATTTCAAGAGAAAGGAATACAGCATACACTACAACCATGTACTGGCGTCGCGGCGCTAGTGCATGGTTTTTACGCGATTTTCGATTTCAAAGCAGGCGAAGCGGCAGTCAAAAGCTACTCATTTAGTATTCGATTGTAGCATTTTAAACTAATGCACTTAAGGATTATTATGATGAACACTAAACAAGTTTAAATTTTTCATTAAATGTGAAAATATCGACCAAAATGAAAAACAGTATGATTTACCGCACGTGAGCTGGGGTTTCTCAAGTAACGTGACACTTCAGTAAAAAGTACAGCGAATCTCCGAGTATTCAGGTCAGCTGTGCCTTTATAAGGACACCGGCGATGATGAATGTGGGAAAAGGGAATATTTGCTCCGGAAAATCAGTGTCAAGCATCGCCTGCCCTTAATTAAAAGTTTCGTGTGTGGGCAATCAGATTTCATGCACTTTTGAGGGTGGATTCACACTGCAACATGACGCGACGAGGCGTGTAGAAGTATTCCTTTAGTTTTAAATAATTTCAATGGCATCATGAAAAACTTTACTTGCATGACTCAGACGTCATGCAAGTAAAGTTAACGATCCGATCCTCGCTGCAAGCACCTGCGACACATAAAATGGTACTCTATGTCATTCCGGGTTTAATTTTGCTTTTAGACACTTCGAGGCTGCCTCGTCATGGGCAGCTAGACAAATGTCATTAGAAAATGAAACCTATTGCTGATGTCATAAAATTGTATTTTTGTTTAGCAGCTGCTTGCAGCGAGGATCGGAACGTTAACTTTATGTTGAAATAACAGATTTCAACGTACAGTTAACGATCCGAATTACATAGGCGTTATGATTTAGTAACCTACGCGTATCGTTGTGTGACAATGCCGTATAATTTGAACCTTATAGTAAGGTAAGCATTAAAAGTACCAACAAAATATGTAATGCTACCTCTTAAATACCCCGAAAAATATATATGAGTTAGTACCCATATATGAGCAAGCAAGAACTTCTGGCTACGTGTAGACAAAAGTAGATTGATTTTAAGCTAAGTAAACTAAGTCATATACTAAAATAATGTGAAGACTTAAAACGCTTCACCTGAAAACTAGAGGCGATATAGCGATGCCTTACATATTTTCATTGGACAAAAAAAAACGAATTATATATTTTTTTTCTAAGTAATTGTACAAAACTAGATATGTGGTTTATTGATGGGAAATAATTTTCTTATGAAATAACATCATATCTAGTTTTGTACTTTATATTACTAAGAAAAAAATATATAATTAGTTTTTTTTTCTCCTGAAATGTAGCCATTTTTAAGATACGAGGTTGAGGCAGTAAGGCATCGATAATAACCATTATTATATCACCATTTATTGAAGTAGAAAAACATGGAGGAGACAAATTTTATGTTCTATTATCTTGAAACAAGCACTTAACTTCTGGAATGGCGTCAGGGCTTTGAGCGGGGAAATGCCTGTAATGACAAAACAAACAATTCAGGCTTCATTTTAAAAATGTTTTTATACTTAAAAAAACTCATTAGCTTCTGATCTAAGGTGACTGAAAATATTAATATTATTAAAGTTTTTTGGTGATAATAATATAACTGTGATGGGTGAACACTGTATCAGTGCGTCTCTGTCTCAGTTGATATGACCACATGAGGTGAAATCGAGTAGTGCAAATATGAGCAGCTACAACACAATCAGGTGTTCAGCCTGCACTGAACTGTCTTTAGAAATCTTAGAAATAACATGCTTCCAACTCAGGAATCGAACCCACAACCTCTGAGTCAAGAGCCACGCTCAGTACCACTAAACCACATTCACGATATTGACTGTACGAACGCAATATCACTTAAACCACAAGTACACCTTTACTGTACTTTCATTAAGGCGCAATTAGACTCTGTGTTGATTGCATACGCTCCTAGCGAAATACAATTAAACCTTTAATTTTGTTACTGCGTAGGGCGATTTCGGTGACTGAGTCCGGTTTCATTGCAATCACAGCTGGGTTGCAATGAAACTCGCCATATACTTAAGAGCTTGTAAATAAGCAGTTCAATTTTTCTCTATATCTCGTTCTTTATCGTACTAGCTTTTACTCTTGACTTCACTTGTGTTGATTTTTATATTCGCGTAAAAATACGAATATTATTGTTGCCTATTTTGGGAACATGATATTTTTCTAAGATCAAAAGTAGATTGAATCAATAATCAATATAACTTAGCTTCTCCGGATGTGTTAATTTCTTCCATTACTCCTTGATAAGTTTTACAACCAGATAAACATACACTTACTTTATTAAAATCACTTCACAGATCGAAAGTACAACTCAGAATAAATCTCCTCAAAAGGACTCTGCCCTCCCTTCTACTTTAGCACCCAAAACTAGCGGCCGTTTTTTATTGGTTAGAAATATCTGACCAATAGAAGAGCAGTTTCGTATCCAAAAGATTATCATTTTACAAATAATTCATTTGAACATTATGATGAGCTAATAAAAAAGAATTGGATACAAATATTAACAATATTAATTATTTTTACAATTCATTTAAAATTATTAAGATTAGTACCGGAAACTAACTCTCCATTCTTTCAACTAAGTCTATGCCAAAAATCAAGTCGATTGGTTCTTTGTTAGGGCGTGAAGGAAGAACAAATAAATAAACACACTTCCATTTATAATATTATGAGAAATTATACTCAATAATATGTCCCCTGCCACGTCCCAGGTTCCTAGAGCACGGTACAAAGGTTGTGATCGACCTATAATAACAAAAGTATGAGTACCGAGGAGGCCCTTACTCGTAGGTATCATGAACATAATATGCATGAGTAAGGATACAAATCTGGCTCTCATTAGCATAAATCTGCAAATCAACCCACACACGGCCAGTCGATTGGAATTGGAATCAATTTGATGATTGATAACAGAGATCGCTTCATGAATTATAGAAACAATTCCAGGCTAGAATGATTAGTATAGGAATTACTGGTGCACTTAGTAACTAGCCTAAGAATAATAAAAGCTAAGAAAGTAATATCGTAACTATCGCCTACACAAAACCTGGAGTCCTGAAATACAGGATTCCCCAGTTTAGGCTCCAGTTCACACAAAGACTATTGTTCATCCTACAAACAATGTATTAATTAAGCTTCTAGTTCTTGTAAACTTATTTTCTAATTGTGTGAAGAATAAATATTTATTATTATCATAGACAAATATTATTAATTATATCTATAACTAGAATCATTATGTATATACAATATTATGTTAATATAATATATAAATAAAATACAATATTATGTATTAATTATATTCTTTAACACCATAAAAAAAACTATGTAACTAAATAAAAATCGCGGCTTTATTGCTCCCTTCCTATATATCCCTATGACAGTTCGTGCTAGTGATGCGTCGTGTCGATTTTTACTTATTTTTTTAAGAAAAAAGCGTAACATGCATTCAGCTACGTTAATGAATAAGTTTTGAAAAATATTATAATGTGTTTTTTAGTGTCTAATATGTTTTCCCATACCGAAATTCGCATTTTATGTCTACTTTGAGCGAAGTCACACCGCCACAAACAGTGGCGTAACTATACCGTTCGAGGCCCGTGGCAAATTCGTTTTTGTTCCACTATGTCAATCCAATACAAAAACACATGAAGCGATTAGTATAAAAAATAATCGCTTCCAGTTGTCTAGGCGGGATGATCGGGGGCCCCTTCCTGCTGGCCGTGGCATTTTGCCGGCTTACCACCTTGTAGTTACGCCACTGGCCACAAATATCATTGTGATAGCATAAAGTTACGTAACATTTATAAATGGAATTTTTAGACGCTTCCAATAAGACTATAAGCTAATATAGTCTTATTGGAAGTAACTATAAGCTAATAGTAAAAAAAGTAACTATAAGCTAATATAGTCTTATTGGAAGCGTCATCATTCGCCGAGACGACTATAAGTTATAAATGTATGATTTCCTATTATGGCTTTGTAATGTTTTAAAATGGAAGTCAAGCTTTATTTATTTATTTATAATGCCCGGGTTAACGAGGCAATTTTTTCAAGCTAGGATATGGGTATATATTTCAGTATTTCTGGCTTCGTGTAGACAAAACTAGCTTAATTTCTCAGCTAGTAATAGTAAATTCGTTGACAAGCCAGTGTCAGATAACCATGACAGTTTAAATGACAACTATCTTGCTATCGTGATTTGAAAAGCTGGCTTCGTGTATCTTTGACTTTACTGTCTTCACGTGCTCAAGTCCGTGGCACGGTTGTCGTGCTCTGTTGCACCATAGTACATAAGGAATGATTTTTATAATAATTTATACCAATGTGATGAAATAAATTTTTATGAATAATCTGGAGCTGAAGAATTTGTTTGTTTGAATGCGTTAATCTCAGCAACTACTGAAAATAATTGATCTTTTTATGTTGGTTTGTCCATTTATCGAGAAAGTCTATAGGTTATATAACATCACGCTACGACCCATAGAAGCGACAACAAGTAGAAGTGGTCGCGGACAACAACTAGTTTTATAATCATTCTTAACGCAAGCAAAGCTGCGGGAAAAATCTGCGAACATATGAGGAGTGGTAACAGGAAACCACTAGCATTTTACAAATCCTCAACGCGGCACGTGTAGCACGTATGTTATTCACGCCTTTGTCTTATAAACCATGAGCTAATAGTAGTTGTTGAGTAGATATTTGAGGCAAGCTGAAAGCTTGTCATGTATCTCTCATATTACACCTCAAAGCGGAACTGCAGACCTTGCTAGTATGAGGCGGGGCTTAAAAAAATCCAAACACATATATCGAAATATGATAATTTCTGATCTGATCTGATGTTTTTATAGTTTGCTAGCAATTTTCGCAAACTATTTTTGCACGTGCCAGGCAATCTTAAATCCCCCACTACATCATCTGGCTTAAAATTTTTCCTATTCTTTAAATATTTAAATAAAACATATATAGAATACATACTGCATCAAATATATTTTTGAAATATTTTTTTTTACTTGAAGTAAAATGTAGGGTAACCCCGCTTCTAGTAAGCCAGGTCTGCATTGCCGTATTGGGGTGTAATAAAAGAATTATATGACAAGGTGTCAGCTTGCCTCGAATACCTACCCAAAATTTGCTATCATCTCTCAGACTATTTGTCTTATATTGGCCGAATTTCCAGTAACCTGGGTTGTTGATAAACTGTGACAAGGAACGTGTGTTTCTTTTGTTTCGCGGTTGTTTTGTTTTGAACACCGACATGACACCCCCGTTGATCGCATTGTGAGCCGAAACGCGCAGTTTAATGTGTAAAATATGAAGAGATTCAGCATAATATACCTATTAGGGGCGTCCATGAATTACTTGAGCGCTTAGGGGAGGATAGAAGAATATTACTTAGTCTCTTACTTAAAACTCCATGTGAAAATAATAAGGGAGATTTTATAATACTACTAGCTATTGCCAGTGACTCCGTCCGCGTGGTAACTTTTCTCTTGAAATGTTCCAGATTTTTTTTTCTAGAAACCTCATCGAGCTGAGACCTTTCCAATGAATGCAAAACCGTGGAAATCAGTTCATACGTTCTGCTGTTAAATCGTCAGGAAGGAAAACCAGACTTTTTCTTTTATATAATAGTTTATTATTTATTTTGCTTGTATTTTATTTTTTTGTGTTTAGTGCTTGTAACGTATCTGTTTTGGGAAAAAGAAATCTAAGCAAAATATTTTTCTTTAATTATTTTGGGTAATAGAAAAATCGGCTTTGTATACTCATAATAATTACAAGTTTGAAAATTTTTAAATAAACAGTTTTAAGCACCTTAAGAAGCATTACTTAATTATCAACAGCTACATTCCGCTATATGTTTCTTATCTAACCAGCAAGAGTTTCGATGTTGCTGTTTTATGAAAGAATAGGAGTTTTGACTTAGGGACACATAAAGTCACCGAGCAATTGTTCTAAGAGAATTTTCAGTGGTGTTTACTACCTCAGACCAATTATTTCCATAAAAATGATTGATGTGTCATTAACGTAACAGATTATTCCACTTTTAAGGAGGTATATGTAGAGTAAATCATTTATATATAAAATAAAGAGTGTGGGGCCTAGGATGCTGCTTTGTGGTATGACAAAGTCAATATTTTGCGAATTACATCATAGTAGTTGAGCTTAACATATTGTGTGCGATACTTATTATAAATAGCTGTAGAACCATGTTTAGGCGTTATCTCTTATTCCTAATTAGTCTAACTTCCGTAGAAGAATTTTAATTAAGGATAGTAAGTTATTTTGTTCTATTATGTTTATTTTTTTACTAAAACAATTTAGACACTTTCATAAATGCAATAAACAGTACCAAAAAACAAACATCTCAGTAAAAGTGTTTGCAACTTTTATATCATATCATAATATTCTGATAAATGAAAGTATTTTAAAAGGGTTTAGGAAAACCTTGTCGCATCAATCAAAATTTATCGGGTACGCTTTTCATCGATCAAAACGAGATTCAATAAAGTGATTATGTATGAGTGTACAGTGTAGGTATACTTTATTAAAAGCCTTTCATATTTTATTCCTTTGGGGTTCCGTCGGGAAATTCTAAAATATTTAGCAACTTTATATACTTTTGTTAGTCTATAACTAAGCTAAATACCGACCTCTGTGATGCAATGGTTCAGCGCATGGTAGCTCGAGCCGAAGAGCAAAAAGTTTTTAACATTCCTGGGTCATAAATGAGTATTTATACAAAACATACTTTCCCATTTTTACCCGACTATATGTATGTATGTATAATAGTTTGGCATGCTCTGCTGTCTAAATGGTTTAATGGATTTTAACGTATGCGTTATCGTTAGATTTTTCTTGATAGCGCAAGTGACACTGGGTACATTAAAAATTAAAATAGCTTACTTTAAAGTCATAATTGTGAGGTTCCAAAAAATTTGTTCCGCCCATTTAGATCGAGTTCGATATCAAAACAAAAGGCTTTAAAAAGCCATTCTAGAAATAAACATAACTTAATGTTTAAATTGCAATGGTTTCTGCAGTCTGGTTTTCTGTTTTTAAATGTTTAGTTTGTTAAAATTACTTTTACTAATACGGATCAGCCGAAGACACCAAAGCATAAGATTTTCAGATATCCTCTTCCTTGTTGCGTAGGTATTAGTACAGTGTCCTGGATTCAGTTGGTCTCTGGATTTTATTGAAATTCAAAGTAAAAATGTGAGTCAAATAGCTACGATTCCATCCACATGCTCCGCTCCGTCTTTAAATTCATTTCAAAATATTCACTTCACATAAAATCCAGTACATTCGTAGGAAATTCATACATAAAATACCCATGATAAGTGCCGGGGTATTGAGGCATGTATTTTATCATGCGTCATTGGAAGTCTAGCTCCCTTGTGCTGAAAAATGTATGGAAATGTGATGGAGATGTATCACACTCCATACTTCCTCACTTCGCTCCGGCGTTGTATTTCTATTTTGCCTTTTTCTTCGAATTGTCCGTATTTTGCCCTTTTCAGAAACAATGATGCCATTCGCAGGCGATGTGATAGGTAATGCGAAGTGAATATATTTGCTTCTTAGAAGTGATGTTACAATAAACCGTGGATTAGCTTCGAATAATTAGCAGATACATTAACTGCATTCGATTATAACAATATAAGTGATGTTATAATCGAATGCCCCTATCGGCTTGAATAAAATCAACTTTTACGGGAAGCCGCATTGCCAAAGAAGTGAATTTTTTGGTTTGCAAACGTAACTTAAAAACAACACTTCATTATCATTTAAAAAATCGCTGAAAAATGTATTATGTCGATTATTAATTGTGCGAGTTTCTTACGCCGGTTCTTCTCGTCGGGTTAGTCCCCAAACCGGTGGGAAGCACCGTAGTCTCGAGGTTCAGAAAGTGTACTTTAAGTACTGATTTTAAATAAAAAAGATTTTGATTTTCAGACTTTCTTATATATACAAAATTTCGTATACGGGAAAAATCAGCTAGGTCTAAGTGGCGCTAGTCACGATTCTGGCAATATTCGGAAGTATAATAATACATCAAAACTAGACATTAATATCAAACGTAGTTACCAAAAAAAAGAAAATTCCCGAAATACCAAATTGTAAATTAACTCGTGACCTGTTAAATCAATAGAATCCAATAACGAACTCTTAAGTTATAATTACTGGCGTTTAGGTGAATCGGATTATTTCTTAGTACAACTGAAAGCTTTTGAACCTTCTCAATGTTGAGCTGACAGACTATTAATAATAATTTGATCAACAAATTAATAAATAAATTGAAGGTGTAACCTCGAAACGAGTTGATTGTAGATCTGATTTATTAATTTCAGTGTCCATAATTATTTTGCCCTAAATATTATTACTTTTAGGGAAAAACGAGCAAACGAGTATTTGATGGAAATCATCTACCGTCGTCCATTGACATTCACAAATAAACTGAATAAGCATAAATATTGTATAAAGTTTGGTAAAAAACGAATTTAGACGTTTCGTCTGTATTAACTAAAACTTTGTCAAAACAACTTCGTTGCGTGAAAATTTTTAAATCACACAAGAACCGTTCATTTTCCCGGGATAAAAAGCATCTTTTTTTTGTCGATTAGTGTCCTATTACTGTTCCCGCTCATTGATTATTATGTAAACATAATAAATGAACAGATATGCCAATTTTACTGTTTTATAGATACTAGAATTCGGCCTGTGATCGAAATTAGACCAAAAATATTTCTTAAATTCAATCACAGACTTCAATTTGGCATAAAGGTCTCGTTACCAGGCCATTAAATTTTATCAAAAAAAACAGGCTTCAACCATAAACAAAAGAGTATTTTGTGTATGATTATAGTGTCATGTAAAAATATTGGAGTGTGCGTTGCGTTTTTTTTTATGAAATATATGCAAGATTAAAGCATATATAAAAAAATATTGACAATCCACTCTCCTCCTCCATATCAACTGTAACTGGGTGAAATGTCATGCTTTTACATCGACGCGTCTATTGTAAAAAGGGGTACAAAGTTTTCTGCTTGCGTATCAATATATAGATATAGCTGCAGTGCTAAAAGTGCTGCAGATGCAATTTAGCCCTACATGGGGTAGCTTTACAAGGAATGCATGATGTAACTTCCCATGTTCTCCTTGGCAAATTGCCATATTCCAAGAATTATGGGACCTTAACCATCATGTATCTATTCTTACTTAACTAAAGGTTATAAGAAAGAACTTACGATCGTCACCGTAAAAATTATACAAAATTAGTTATAGTTATAGTTATAGTAATCAGGATATTTTATCCTGATTACTATAACTATGTTCCGGCGCTAACTTATAAAATCTATAAATTGTTAGTATAACGAGCTAAATTTTGAAAAACAGAAAACCCGACTACAGGAAACATTGCAATTTAAACATCAAGTTATTTATATTTCTAGAATATTTTAAGGCCCTACATTTTGATATCTTTACTCGATCTAAATGGGCGGAAAAAAAATTTTTAGAACCTCACAATTTGGATTTTAAAATCAGCCATTTTCATTTATTGAATTTTTTAATGTGCCCTATGCCGTTTGTGCTATCAAAAAGAATCTAACTATACCTAATACGTTAAAATCCATTAAGCAGTTTCAGTTGCAGAGTGTGCCAAACAATTCTGTACATATACATACATACATTACTCTCCTTCTAGCACAGTCGGCTAAAAATAATACAATACTCATGCCCTTAAACGTAGAATTTATCATTTTTTTAAGTAAATGTTATTACATAAGCAATTTTACGTAATAGCTTCTACTTATTACTGTATGTCAAAGTTCGGCCTGATCCGTCCAGTGGTTAAGTGTGCAGTGTGCGTTGACAGATCAGTCATTCAGTCCTTTGAGTTCTCTGTCCTTAAGGGCCTGTTTCCACAACTTATTGAATAGATTTTTCATATAACATTTGTCAAATAAAACTATCTGGAAATAGTGGCCCAAAATATTATACTATTTTACTTAAAAATTTAGAAAATACAATCTATAATTCACATAGTATAGTAGTTTTTACCGAATACGCGAATATCTCACAAAACGCTTAAAGTTATAAAATGGTGAAATAGCTCTTGGATTTTCCGATACAGTGAGATAATAATGTAATGCACTTTGTACTACAAGCTGGGAACGCAAAAAAATATAAACACCAATAAATTCTTTTGCTTCAGAGTACTGACTCTAACAATACCGGTGAAAGGCTTTTTGCTATATCCTTTAATAAAGTATGAAATTGTGCGATACATACAAAAGTTTGATATTCGAAAAATGCGATATGCACTGTATTAAATTCATATTGTTTACGTTTTTATTTGAATTGAACTTTTTCTATAAAAAAATATGCGTATTCTACTGCTGGCATAGGTATAGCTGTGATTGTTTAATTGGTTATTTTATTTTCAATGTTAAGTATCCATTTATTTATATTATATATTTAACAAACAAATCAAAAAAAACATCAGCCTAGCGCGAGTTGGATTCGCGCATGTAGGGTTCGGTATCAGTAAAAAGCTAACAATTTTGAATTTTTTTAAGTTGAATAGCTTTAAATGGTCACGGCATAACATTGATAGCGCAATGTAGACATACTGTTGCGCCATCTAGTATCAATAGGACGAAATCGTTAAGCAAATACGTTTGTTTTACGAGGCTTACTCTTAAATATTTAATTTATCCTGTTTTCAGTATTTGTTGTTATAGCGGCAACAGAAATATATAAACTTTGAAATTTTCAAGTCTCTACCTATAACAGACAAACAGACAGACGGACAGACTCTACATTATACTAACTATCGTCCGCGACAACGTCCGCGTGAAATTTTATAAACTATCCCGTTTTTGTTTGGCTCCTATTGCTCGTAGCATGATGTTTTAATATTTTTTTCAAATCCGGTCAGTAGTTTCTAGAATTAGCGCGTTCAAACAAACAAACAAAATCTTCAGCTTTATATTATTTAAACAAGACCATAGATTCAATTTAGCCACTACAAAGCAAACGCAGATCCGTCAACAGGATATTTCTTTGAAGGTTCTCTTTGACACAGCCATACAAGAAAAATATCTATGTTGTATCAAACGAACTAAGGAAGATTCATGTAAAATTGTTGTAAGAAAGTATCAAAACCATTCGTTCTTGTACGGAAAATGTTATTCCCATATCAACAGCAGACTGCACAAGACAGGGATAAAATTGCGTTTGGGAGTACCCTTGAAAATTTAGAACACATCGCGTATTCACCGCTTAAAATGTTTTTTCATATTCTGAAAAAAAAAAGTTCGGCTCTATTTTTATTGATACCCAATAGAATCGAAAACAATTGTAGCAGTTTTTTCGGTGACGATATTTTCGGGTGAAAAATATAAAAAGATTTTACACTTTACTTTTTATGAAATTAAACCGAAAATATGTTTTGAATGCATAACTACTTCGTCTCTTAACATCTTGTAAAATATGTGCTAATCATGCTCAGAACCTTTACATCAAATTTGTACTTTTGATTTAGTAATTTTTATAATTAAGACCAAATAAATATACAAGAATTTCTCGTGTAATTCAAAAGACTATTTACCGTACTTATTATTATGCTTATCGTTTAAATTAGTCCTGTAAAACTTAGGCCCTATTTTCACGCCGCAACTCAAGGGATTACCCTATTTTTATTAGTCCCAAGGGCGCTTTAAGGGTAGTCTGTCGATCCTTCTTCCTATTAAATGCTCGAAATCCAAAATAGCTACATTATTTCACCTAATCAGGGGTATTAGTGTTAGTGTTTTAATGGAGAACGCAAATTATAATTATGTAACTAAGAAGTATCGTTTTGCTTCGTAGTATTTTCAGACATCACAAGTTTTGATAACGCGCGCAACCCTATAGTATACCACTTTAACTAGAGTTTAATATAAAGATATAGCTATAGCTCAATTAAAATGTCGCTTAAGGGTCGCTAAGACCAAGTGCGCCTGAAAGTAACAGAGTCTAAATTTGCAAATCTAGTTGTATGATTAGCAAAAATAATATCGACAAAAATAAAAATGATTGTAAGTTGAAGAATGACATTGGCATATTTCGTTAAATTGGTAATGAAATAATAATAAGCTCTTAACGAAAAAATTCTTAGTCTTAAAATTAATAAGTCAGAGATTCATGAAGATTGATTTCCAATCCCAGGCTCGAAGCCAATTAATTGGTGAGTTCGATAAACATTAAGAAGTATTTTTAACGTATCTTCACAGAAATTGATTCATAAACAGACTAGATGATACCCGCGACTCCGTTGCGCCAAAATTCGTTTATCACGTGGGATCACACTTTTTCGGATAAAAAGTATCCTTCCGCGTGGCTTAAAGTATTTCCATACCAAATTTCACCTAAATCAGTCCAGCGGCTTAGGCGTGAAGAAGACAGACAGACACTTTCGCATAAATAATATGAGTATGGAAGTATGGATAGCGAATCTTAATTTTTTCACCAGTTTCCTTTTTGTAAATTGTCTTTGTCCTAGATATTGTATTAATTTTGTTATTAAAATGTGAATTTCACATAAGCGCATTTACGAAAACACCAAAAAAACCTCTGAGACTTGTATCATTTTGTATGGTCGATCCACCATACATATATTATTATTTTTTCGCCCTAGCAACTTTATATTACTACAGTATTCTTCGGTTTCAGCGCTGCCAATATCTCAGTAAAACCCTTTATAAGGGAGACATATAACACACCCATCGTGTTGGTAAATAGTGGCCCCGTGCGAGTTTCTTACGCCGGTTCTTCTCGCACGGCTAGTTCCCGAACCGGTGATAGGTCAACATGTAGACATTCTGAAAACATTTGTTTCAAAATTTCTCAGAAATAAATGTTTTTTTTTTAATATTTATTTATGTAGCAATATATCAGTCACTTTTATTACGCAATTTGTTATTTCCCAAGAAGAACGCGTAAGCTAGAACATGTAGACATTCTGAAAACATTTGTTTCAAAATTTCTCAGAAATAAATGTTTTTTTTAATATTTATTTATGTAGCAATATATCAGTTACTTTTGTTACGCAATGTGTAATTTTCCAAGAAGAACGCGTAAGCTAGAACCTTAAATCTAAGCCATCATCTCGTGGCATCAAAATATTTCCCACCTCGTACAACCTTTCATTATCTGCTTGTTATTCCGTTCAGCGCCGCGTACGACGGAGTAATATCTAAATGTCATGTTTATCTCGTGTGATGACATTCAGAGTATTTTGCATAAATATAAGCCCTTGTGACGAAACTCGAAGGGAAGATGTTATTAAGGATTACTACTATAATCAGTTTATGTGAGAGTTGATTTGCCTGAGTTCTGAATTTTTTTCTCGACTGTCAAACAAAGGTTTTTTCGCGCGTATCTTGTATGTTAGTGATATTTATGGATGACTCACACCACGTCAGTCTGGCACCGTGCTAAGTACCAAAGCGACTTGTGTTACAAGGTACCAGACAACGGAAGGGGTGTAACAAAAGTAAGTGATAAAACTTTCGGGATGTGTCCCTGATATTGAGTTCACTGTAAAAGTGGCAGCGCTGAAAAAAAAGAAATTGCGATTTGTATGGGCAAACGTCAATGTCACTGGAGCTCTCGCCTATACAAATCACGAAAATTTTTTAGCGCTCTAGCGATGCTACTTTCACAGTTAGCTGTATATCAGGAATAAATGCGATCCGTAAATTTCTAATCTATATATATAAAAATGAAACCAATTTTCCTTGGTCACGGCATCACGCGTGTAAGACTGGACGGATTTCACTAAT
>JAOTAV010006560.1:0-29646 GCA_026546445.1 Cyclargus thomasi | reverse complement strand
TACGCTTCTGAGCAAATTATATCAATCATCATCATCAGTCAGTTTTAAAGCGCACAGGTATGTATCTCAGTCACCGATGCCGCCGATATTTGTCGACATTTTGTCGGTGAGCTAGGTTGTTAGCTTCGTTTACAAGATACGTGTGGCTTGTTCCGTCGACAAGCCTGCTGGCGGCTAAGGTGTGCAGTAGAGCGCTTTACAGTGCTAATTCAAGATACCAGCTAGCTCCATGCCAAATTTAATTGAATTCGTTCAGTCATTTAAACGTAAAGAATAAACATCACACTCACAAACTCACAAACTCACAAATCCACAAACTTACAAACTTTTGAATTTAGATAATTAGTAAGATAATATATGAGCCAAAGTTTCGACGGCCTCACAGAAAACTGTTGTAAAACGGCATTGTGCTGTGTTTCGTCCAGTAAGTAAGTTTACCTGTGGCCTAACTTCTCTAATCTCTATTCCCGTTCCCAAGCGCCTGCGCTCCATACTGGCTGAAAAGCAGTTCGTTGTTTGCCATATGAAATTTGAGCCTTGTTCGTAAAAAGTTCATTTTACGAATGAAAAAATTAATTATTAGTACAATTAAAACTAAATATTATCCTAATACAAGCTATTTTTTATTATTATTATCACAAAATGGCAGTCCCCGTGTACGTCTTTATACACGAAGCCGTCGCCTCTCCCGGCACAATTCATTCGGAACGCCCATAAATCTTAAATTACTTTTTCCGCAGTAAAATTTCTCAAGCATACTTAACGACGACCTTCGCTAAAAACAAACTACTTGTATTAAAATATAAATCACTTTTATTGTAGCTTCTTTGTTATGTTCTTTGTAATTTAGTGTTAACAACCTTTGCCTAGTGCGGAAAAGTGAGAATTTATGAAATCGCCACGGTGAATTTAGTGAGTGAAAAATGAAAGCGAAATATGTGCTAACGGATAAAATGAATTCATAGAAACCGGTGGACGTGATTTGGTTGAATACATAAACACCATATTAATTATGCCAGGTATACTTTTTATTTATTCATTTTATTTATTTAATACTACACGCAAATTTTGCATGGGCGGGCTTAATGCCTTGTGGCATTCTCTACCAGCCAACCTTAGGTGATACTGAAAAGTTAGCATATGCGATTTTTCAAAATAAAGTTAATTTTGAAAAATGCGCCCATGCTAACTTCTCAGTATCACCCTAAAGTTGGCTGGTAACTTTTTCATCTCTCGTCGAAGCAATGGAAATTCACTATTGCCAGCGAATTTCGAAATCAGTTTATTAAGCATGTTCTTGAGTTATACAATTACAATTGGCATTGACTTTTTCTATATAACTTTTTTTTGCTATATGCTATAATGTAGAAAATTGAAAGAGAGCCATTTGACGAACCCACGTCAATTGGTCGGAATATGTCGATTCCATGTAAGTCGTAATCTGTCGGCTGAGTTTGACATACCGCGACCAAGTTACTTAGATCCACCATCTGTTTCAACTTCTCTGACTGAACATAGTATAATATAATCCAGTAGGTGTAACCTACACTGCTACACATCACCCGATAGGCACGGACTTTCCATTGCGACAATTCACTCAGATGTATGGTCCCGATGCTTCGACAAATGGACCGATAGATTAAAAGTGCGTGACAAGTTGATTTGTAGCCCAATACCGGCGGCTTATATTGACCAGCCATTACTCCGTACATGTCGTGATGTTATAAAATGGTTGAATATCGTAATTAATGTCGTCGCCGATGCCGCCGACATATAATAATATCTTTGGAAGCTTCACACCACGACATTCTGTCCCCGTGTTAAGTACCCGAGGTGTTACGGGTACCAGACAACGGAAATATATTTAATACATTTATACTATACACATATTTAGGATCTTTATCATATAACACACATATTTAATACACATCCAAGACCTAGGAACATTGAAAAACTTTTTGTTCCGTCGGCGGGATTCGAACTCGCGGCTTAGGCTACCAACGCGCTTACCGACTGAGCCGCAGAGCTCGTCGACCAGACATTGTCGTCAACATGTTGTCGAGATTGTAGGTTGGCGGCTTCTCATATTGCATGTCGGATAATTTTGTTGATGGCACGTCGGCGGATCGACATCAGTAGTTTATTTGACGTCACGAAAGGTTCTATGTCATGTCGCCAAAATGCTTTTTTCGGCATAGGCCACCGATGCGTGTCGGCGGCTGTCGGTGGCTTGGGTAAGCAAAATGCCTGATCCATACTAAAATTAAGAATGCGTTTGTTTATTTGTTTGTCATCTCTTCACGTCTCAACGGAGCAACATGGTTTTTTGTGTGATGTTAGTTGGGGGGCCGAAGAAGGACATAGGCTACTTTTTACGACAATTAAACATCTCCTTCCATTGGTGTAACAAATAATGTGACATATATGATTCGTTCCATACTTCCCGCGCGATAAACTTATTTTGGTGCAACGGAGTCGCGGACATCACCTAGTATCACTATAAATGAAAATTACCGCGTCGCGTTGAGAAGTACTCAATTTATCGTTTTGATGTAACTGAGGGGTCCGCCCATCAAAGATAGCCTAACATCGTAAAACATTTAAAGTTTTACCCAAAACATTGATTTTATCGAATTTTCACTCGGTTTAGAACATTGAAAGTAATTTTTCGACATAAATCTATCAATCGGACGTTTTAAGGAAGGTCTGAGATATTTACTGCTCGGTTTTTGCTTTCTTTGGCATCATAGAATTATATATCTTCTAATAGAGTAAGAACCAGGTCAGGTAGACCTTCAGAACTGGATCCCTTCAAAAGTAACTGCGATCAGGTAGTCACTGGTCATTCAGACCTCTATAATATATGACCTATATTCAACGACCTCTGTGGCTCAGTTGGTAAGCGCGTTGGTAGCTTAAGCCGGGTGTAGCGGGTTCGAATTCCGCCGACGGAGCAAAACGTTTTATGTGTATTAAATATGTGTATCATATAATAAAAAAACTTAAATATGTGTATAATATAAAAGTATTAAATACATTTCCGTTGTCTGGTACCTTTTACACAAGTTTCTCGGGTACTTAGCACGGGGCCAGACTGACGTGGTGTGAAGCGTCCATAGATATTATATATTATGCAGTAAAACTATAAGGGCCTCTTTTAATCACCCTCGAGTAATTTTTGTTAATTTTTTTGGTACAAGCTTCATGGGGCCCGAGACCTTTCCAACGAATGCAAAACCGCGGAAATCGGTTCGTAAGTTCTGGAGTTATATCGTCAAAACGCTGCCACTTTTACAGTGAACTCAATATCAGGGACACGTACAATCCCTGAAGTTATATTACTTTTGTTACACCCTGTATAAGTTTTAAAATTTATGACATAACTGGAAGAAGCAGATAACTAACATTTTAAAAGCCCCAAAAATCATTTGAAATTAAAACAATATGATAGCCAAAATGGATATTGAAATATATAAGCTAAGTAACATTTGTCAAAATTTTATGGGAAAAAGTTAGTATATAGTTGAAGGCTGGAAACTGTTAGTTATCTGCTTCTTCCACTTATACCTTAAATTGTGTTATAACTAGCGATCGTGCTGTATATGTATCCGGATGAAAATCAAAATTATTAACTGACAATTAACAGAGAAAACATTCACATTTATACAACAAAAAATACAGGCTAGAGAAAACGTTCACATATATACCACAGAAATAACAGGATAATAGGATATTAAGTAATATGTTATCAAGTTGTGACATTACGTGCACGAGTGAGTGCGGGTCGCGTGGGGGTGACCTTTACTAAACTGATAAAGATGCTTAGATCAATGTCTATTATTTAGCGAAAAGGTTAATGGTTTTCGCAGCTTATTGTGAGGAATAAGAGCTGAGATGTTATTGAAACTTCGTCTAAACGAGACAGATTAGAGCCCACGTATATGCCTCAGGAGGGCCGCCCGCATTTGACTGGATCCACCGCCTCATAGAAAACTGGCGTGAATTTGATGACGGTCATAGCCGAAAATACTTTTTCGCTACTAAGCTGTAACGTAAACCATTGAATAACTATCTGGCAGAAAAAATTGCATGAACAATATCCGTTTGGCAGAAAATCGCTCTTGATGTTTGTAAAATAATTGTACAATTTAATTGAAGAGCCTAATTAAGGGGGCGGCAACATTGGCCTAGGGGGCGACAAAATTGTCCTCCGCCCCGGGCGGCCGATACTCACGCTACGCCACTGCGTGGAACACTACGTAATCGGAGGCCTAACGCACTACACTTCATTCCCTATCTCTATTACCGCTCCTATCTCCGAACCCTATTTCTTAAAATACTGGCAACGTACTTAAAATGCTTCGTGCTTCGCCAACAGCCGACAACACGTGTCTGCGGCACAGGCCGGAGACACGCCCAACGCAGTCACAGATGTCGCTGACATCTGTGACAACCTGGTCGTCCATTGCGCGGGAGACGGTCGAAATACGTGAAACAAGCACGCCACGTGAACATCAGCACCTAAAGACCTTACACCCCTAATCTGAGTTTTTTTTTCTCCTTGTTTTTTTTTTTTAATTTATCTCCCTTGTTTCCCACGCTCAGCTAAAAAAAAAATTGTGTTAACTTTAATCTACAGTTAACTTAAACCCAGATCTGTGCGGACGAACCTGTACTTTAATCTCTAAATTAGTTTACATTGCTAGCCTATTATTTAAGGCAATCTTAAGTGGAATCTCAGACAATTAGGGGTCAGCTTACACTGGTAGCTGCAGTATGTCAGGCTAAAGTGTACGCTCACCTGGTCCCACGATTTATATCGTGCTAAGGGGACGAATTCCTCATTACAAGTTCCACACCAGCGGTGATTTGTTACCGGGCATTTATGATTACGTAAACGATGTTTATGAACAACGTGAGAATTAATTGGGTTTAAATATTTATGTGGTGAAAATTATGGGTAATTCAGAAATCTTTTGTAGAAATGGTGATTATTAAATATGAATTTAGACTAATCTATTCTAATATAATAAATGCTAAAGTAAATCTGCCTGTTGTATGTGAAGCTCACGCCTTAACCATTAGCCGATTTTAATAACATGTAATCGGGAAATAGTGTCTCTATATTTTGGCCGGCAACGCACATGCAACCCTGATGTTGCGAGTGTCTATGGGTGGCGGTAGTTGTTTTCCATCAGGTAATCCGTTTGCTCATTTGCCCCCTTATTTTTATTTAAAAAAATCCGAAATAAATCTGTACGGTTCTTGCGCATTTTGGCGCTTTTCGGCGAAATTTAGTCGCGGGCATGATATAGTGTTATTATGTATGAAATTCATATAATAACTATTATGATCTCTATTGATTGATTCGACAGGGAAAATGCATGATTTTTTTCTTGCTTTCAGAGTAGTCTAATCATTTTTTTCATAGAATTAAATAAAAAACAAATTTACAAGCTTTTAGTAGTTAGAAAGATAGATCCGATATTGATTGTGACGTCAAAGTATATAAGCTGCATACAAAGTTCATACTAAATTACGTTTTGAGAGAAAGAGATGAGTAGAAAAATTAAATCGCTAATATCTTACTCAATTCTTAATAGAATTCAGAGATTTTTGTCAATCTGTAAATCTTTTAGCCCACTGTTTTCATTATTTTCATTCAATAAATTTTGTTTTACATTCATATTCCCTATTTCGTAATAACAAAACGTAATTGGTCGTTGCACTCACAAAGTTTAATCGTAAGCTCACTGTGCATTCCCATTGTACAATCACGGAAGCTGAAACAGAGACAGATTATGGACCTAAGTAAGTTGGTCGCGTTATGTCAACCCTAGCCGACAGATCACGACGACTAAATGACGGATCTCCGTCAACTGGCTCTCTTTCAATTTCCCCCTTTATATATAAGTTAGGTCATATTGGCCTACTATCAGCTTCTTACTAATTATAAAAAAAAATCATTATATTATGCATATTACTTGGAGAAATTAATTTATACAATTGAATGTTTTTTTAAAAACAGTCTCATATTGCAAGTCGGGTATCTAAAATATATTCTAGATGTTAATCCAGGGTATCAACTAACTACATACCAAATTTTATTATAATCGCTTTAGCCGTTTGGAAGTAACGGACATAAAAACTCAAAAATGATCGCCTTGAATTTTTTGTGCTAACACTACTCGACGCACCAGGCGAGAGCGGGCTGCAGCGCGGGGAAGCAGGATGACGTTGACTTTTGAGCCAGATGTCTAGTTAAGTCGCATAAAACCGCAGCAACTTTTAACTAGAGTTTAACGCTGAAACACAATATCGGTAGTCAGCATATCATTAGGGGAAGAACTCTTTAATTCTGCCTACCTCAAGCTTAAATGCCGATAACCAACATCTGGGGGGCTATTATGAGTATTACAAACCTGCATGGTTCCAGGCAATTCAATATACGGCCAACAAATTCAAACCTTGTTCTTGTTTCGTATTACAACGTCTTATTAGAATAATATCTGAGTTATTTAAAATACTGTGGTTTGGTCGTCTATGAATGGATTTTAAACATGTTGGTGACATTAGGGAACGTCAAATTTCACGTATTTAGTGTCACGTGACTGCTGACTGGCTTGAACTTGGCTGGGAATAAGAGATCATAAATCGTTTTTGACATTTTGATGCCATCGTAATCCGTAAAATTACCAAAACTTTTGTAGCTTTTATAGTCATCGAGTTATTAAAATTAATATTGGCCTTACGGCTTTATAATAACAACTTTTCCATGAACTTGGTACTTACCAAGCCCATAGAAAAATTGCTGCGGTTTCTGCTCATAACTCGAAAAGTACTTTTTGTACATAGCGGCATTTTATTTATTTAAAACTTTATGCACATAAAAAAGTACAAAGGTGAGCTTAATGCCATATGGCATTATCTTCCAGTCAACCTTTGGGCGTTACAGGAGCAAAATTGAATAAGTGCTAATCAAGTTATATGACAGAGAATATAAAAAAAATATTCTCATTTTAGCTCGAGGCCGACAGAATTGTGGTCTATGCAGTGATGTTGCGAGGCGTTCGCGCGGCCTGAGCCATCCCGGGAAGGGAATCAATCAGCCGAGTCATAGTTGTAACGGAGAGCCTGGCTTCGACACGAATGGAGCGGCCACGGCCTCAAGGATAATCGGCGTGAAATAGTACTTGTGCTGAGAGACTGAAGGTCTCTCTAGAGATTAGAACCTTCATCTTATTCTTGTTCCCTGTTCCCGTATCATATTCCCCTAATAAAAAGGCCGGCAACGCAAATGCGACTATTGTAATGTTTCAGACGTCCATGGGTGACGGTAATTGCTTTCCTAGCAAGTGAATTGTCTGCTCGTTTGCCCCCCTAATTATACTTAAACTAGACTTCGCCCGCGGATTTACTCGCGGCTTTGGCCGCGTGGAATTCGAAAATCGCTTAATAATCTCGTACCGGCGCCGTTTGCATGCTATCATGGAACATTTAGTTTGTCTTTAGAATATTTATACAAATATTATAAATGCACTTCACGCTCCAACCGCTGAATCGAATACCGATTTAGCTGAAATTTGGTATTGAAATACTTTGAGCCCAGGAAAGGACACAGGATACTTTTAATCCCGGCAAAATGTAGGGTTCTTCACATTTTCTATTACATAACATAATAGAAAATATGTTGAAGTTAACTACTCATTAACGTATTGTCATTGATATACAGTAAACTCTGATGATTGAACCAGTGATAACTAACATTTTCTATTTATCAATCACGCCCCCAACTCAGTTTCTCACTCTATATCATAATACGAAAATTGTTCTGTTGGGCTCATTATTAATAGAATAATGCATATCGCTAATTTGTCAAGTTGAAAAGAACTAATTGCGTTATATAATTTTTTAAAGTTGAAACGCTGGTATGAAATAGATCCAAATTAGGATTCTCGTCCAAAGTTCCGTTAAGACTTCTGCTGGCTCGTATCAAAAAGCTGTTTTGCCTGTACGTACTATTTGCACACGGGATGTCTAACAGCTTCGGTCTACGCCTAAAAACTGACCGTGTTACCTAACCTGTTTCCCCTAGTAGTCCAGCCCCCCTAGACAAGTGGCAAGCGACTAAAGTTTACGATAATCGCTTTACCTGTTTTGTATGGGATTGACATATTCGCAATCGACTAGATCACGTGACTTTTCGTTAGTCTATGACAATCTCATACGCCAAGCGAAAGTATCGTAAACGATACTCGCTTGACACTTGTCTAGGGGGGCAGGACAGTCTATTTTGCTGTTCGATAATTCAAATAAGTATAACAGATCGGCAAAACGTCGTCGTTCACGTGAGGGCCAAAATATGGAATTTTCGGCAACGTGCTTCATAACCGGAAATGTCATGGCGGGTTTTAAACCGTAGAAAACGTAGAAAGCGACTTTAGCAATTATAGTTTGGATTCCACACCTGAGAAACATATTCTAAATGGCTACGGACGAAAGTACTAGAATGTTATTTACACTCTATGCCCTAAAAACAACAAATAAAAACTTTGGACAAATTGATACAATTTTTTTTTATTTCCACTTTCCTCGAGAACAAATTAAGACATAAATTCGTTCCAACTTTCATTATCAGCGCCATTTAAAGTTCTGCATACTTTTGTATTGTTTTAAAGTTTCTGCTATACAATCTAATTGGTTGATTTTTTTTTCAATTAAGTGGTTTCAACGGTTTTATAATTTATAATTCCAGGCTTTACCCGCGTGGAAATGATGTATCCCACGGGAGAGAAGTAAGTCCAACTCGAACTTGGCCGATTTTCTTCTTTTTTCGTCCCTCCCGAGCAGACGGGTTACCTGATGGAAAGCAACTGTCGTCACCCATAGACACTCGTGACATCCGAAGAGTCGCAAATGCCATGCAATAGAGAAAGAGGATTAGGGAAGTTGGTCCACCGGTAAACTCACTCACTGCACAACGCCGCTTCACGTCAGTTTTCTCTGACTGGATCACTCCGGTCGAGCCGGCCCATTCGTGCCGAAGCACGCCTCTCCCACGGCAATGTATATACAGTATTCACAAACCAATATAAAACCACACTGGTGTAAATATAAACCATTACGCGAACCTTACCTTCACTATTTGAAAGGTAAAATATGATTTAACAAGCAATAAGTGCTCTGGCGTTTAAAGTCAACAGACGCGGCCAGCCGACGCGTGTTTAATGATGTACCTGTGCACTGAGTAGGGAGTAGCGGTGACACTTGGAACTACGTACTCTCAGAGGCAGTTTGAATAGGACCTATTTTCTCTACCAGGCACTTGAAACATATGAGGGTCATAAGTAGTTAGGAGAAGCAGCTTGATTGTTTTACCTTCTGAGCCTCTCTGAAGACCGTCGTCCCGTAATGGCGGTGAGAATTCTGATAGAGAGTTTATTTAATAAATGTGAAACGTACCATAAGAAGGAGCCGTATTAGTGTTTTAAATATAAGTTTTTTTCATTCCATCAGATAAATTAATTCATGGGGGATGTATAATGGTATCGATTATGGTTAACATAGATTTCACATAGCTCGACAAAAAAAACTTAGCACGTACTAAAAAATTATTAAAAAAACTGGAAACGTTAGGCACTTCCATGGACGCTAGATATAACTAACGTAACACACCCCCTGTCCCCTCTACACATTACCTGTTCTCCTGCTACTCCTGTAATGTATAAATGGACGTTAATTAAAGTTGGGGCAATGGGCCCCGACAGAGAACACTCTAGAGCCGCCACTGCAGGCTGTTCGGAGCCTTATTTAGCATTCACACTACTCTGTATCGGAGTGGAATTATTTTATAAGTTGAGTAGCCATTTTGATTCCTTTTTTCTTTAAACTTTTGTTGCGTCGAGTGACGATTTTATTTATTTATTTTCTTTACATATCTGTTTTGATAACATGGTTTTGTTCAGCTCAAAAATTCACAAAAGAAATCGGTTTTGTTTAAAATCATAATAGTCCGTAGTTCATACTAATATTACAAATGGGAAAATATGTTCGTTTGTTTATCCTTTTTTGATTCCCGAATTATAGTAGTGTAATAGACTTGATTTTCGACATGGACTTACTCGAAAGAATGGAGAGTAGCATAGGCTACTTTTGGTTTTAAAAACGTCATGTTTCCAATCCTATTTTGACGAGATTATTAGATTTACAAGATAATTAAGGCAAGCCGTAAGCAAAAGCCGTGTGCAATTGTCTTTATAAAAGAAAATTTGGTTTAGGATATCATAATAAGACTATTATGATAGTAGTCCATACTAATATTACAAATGGGAAAATATGTTCGTTTGTTTATCCTTTTTTCCCGAATTATAGTAGAGTAATAGACTTGATTTTCGGCATGGACTTACTCAAAAGAACGGAGAGTAACATAGACTACTTTCGGTTTTAAAAACGTCATGTTTCCATTCTTATTTTTACGAGATGACTAGATTTAGGAGATAATTGGGGTAAGCAAGAGCCGTGTGCAAATGTCTTTATAAAAGAAAACATGATTTTTGACGTGGTGTTGTTGATGATGATGGAAGATCGCAGGCGGGTGCTCGAGAGTCGGGACAAAGTTAAACTCAAGCTGTCAACTTTGCCGCTGAATATTAATGAACTTGAGCTTCGCCCCTTATAAAAAACATTTGACGCCTTTAAGCTGCACGAAATATGCATATTGAGAGGTTCAAAGAAGCTGAACATTACCGTAACCCTAGCCAACATGTTTTCTTTATCGATTTTTTTTAAATAGAAGATAAATATTTCACCACCTCTGTGGCTCAGTTGGCAAGCACGTTGGTAGCATAAGCCGGTGGTCGCGGGTTCAATTTCTGCCAACGCGACGGAGCAAAAAGTCTTTCAATGTTCCTGAGTCTTGAGTATGTATTAAATATGTGTATTATATAATAACAACCTTAAATAAGTTTATAGTATAAAAATATTAAATATATTTCCGTTGTCTGGTACCTGTAACACAAGTCCCTCGGGTACTTAGCACGGGGCCAGACTGACGTGGAGCGAAGCCCTAGATGTAATTATTGATTCAGTGTGGCAATAGTAACAAACATTGACAATACACACACAGTTATAAAACAAACACCGCGCAATAACGCGAGGCTGATCACATATGGAAATTTTTCTATGTAGTGGACCAGTGATTTCATTTGCCACTATTGCCACATGAAAAATCATTTTATAGCCAATTTGATTATATTGCTGCACGTTTTATTATTTAGCTAAATTGCCTTTGAATATTGGTTGTTATTGCTTATTGAAAATTTCTCATTTAAGAACGACTACCCCTGGGGCTTGGTTGGTAAGCGCGTTGGTAGCTTAAGCCGGGGGTCGCGGGCTCGAATCGCGCCGACGGAACAAAAACTTTTTCAATGTTCCTGGGTCTTGGTTGTGTATTAAATGCGTGTATCGTATAATAAAAATCTTAAATGTGTGTAAAGTATAAAAGTATTTTTAATTATATTTCTGTTGTCTGGTACCTGTAACTGTGGTAATAGGGAATTTGAATAAGGGTAGGGGGATCACTCACTGAACGAAACATAGCACAACGCCGTTTCACGCCAGTTTTCTGTGAGGCCGTTGTATCACTTCGGTCGAGCCAGCCCATTCGTGCTGAAGCATGGCTCTCCCAGGGCAATGAGCATCCGTATTATATACTTGAGATCGGAAAATGTCATATTGGTACACGCCTCCACCGGGGTTCGAACCTGCACTCTCTCGAGTGCAAAGTGAAGGTACTACCCACTAGGCTGCGGACGCTCTAAAATATAGTGTTTAAGGCATTTCTGAAATATTTAGATCAGTTTTCTAATCTCAGTGAACATTTCAACCTCCTTGCTATCACCTTTTTCGAGATACAACTTCAGACAGGCAGACAAATAGACAGACAGCTTTTCAGATGAATAGACAAATAGATACATAGAGGATCAGGCATTGGAGTCCTAGAAATTGATCTTTTTTTTTACCTTTTGGGTACGGAACCCTAAATAAAACACATTTTTGGATATCGATTACTTTCTGAAGCGGAGTAACGATTAGAAACAGGTCCAAAATGTGAAAATAATTAAAAAAGATAATTAAATTCTTTACAAATTTATCTGTTGTAAAGAATTTAATTATCCTTTATTGTTTATTACAGCAAAATTAATACGTACAAAATATTACAGTTTTCGAGAAGTACGCAAAAAACTTAAATTCGGGACTGTCTTTGTGCTCCCGCCCCTGGAGCTGGCTCGAGCACCTTGGAGATGTGGGGATTTTTTTAATGCTAATCTCTTAACTGGAAGCTGTAAAGCATTTGTGAGTTATACAACAAAAAATAGATTTTTAGTTATGAATACTGTCTTATACGAGTACTTTATATATTCAAGAATAATACTGGACTCATAACTTAAAATCTGATGTTTTGTTAGATAACATTCAAATGCTCTGTCCATTACTAGTCCAAGCAAAGCTAGTCAAAATTACTACTTTCGAGTTATCCATCCACAAACCATTTCTTTACTAGCCTACAGAGAAATATCTCCAGAACAAATAGGCGAAACTTCAGACAAATCTCATTTACCAACAGAAATAAAGCGTTCCAGCAGCACAACAGAAATAGAGTAATTGTAGAAATAGAAAACCTCGTACAAACACTTCGTCACGAATCTTCCTCGATTCGTGAGTTAACACATGCATTGAGAACTTCAGTGCCCTCAACGCGCAAGATAAGATTGAATTTCTTGTACGCTTCAGCATAATACGGCATTGTGATATGGAATTGGATTTCATTTGAATTGATGTTCGCCCTAACTAGACGGTACGAAGTCTAGAAAAAAAATTAGTTATAATATTAAATTCTAGCTTTTCGTAGCTGTGTATTAGATTAGAAATAGGAGGGTATTTTCTATAATATTATGCGCTATCGGGGAAGTTTATAGTCTGATTACGGGCCTAAATAAATTGATTGCCTTTTGTCAAACTCAGCTGACATAATATTATCACGATTTATATGGATTTGACATATACCGACCAAATGAAGTAGGTCCGTAAACTGGCTCTGTTTCTTTTTTTCAATAGTGCAATTATGTTCAAAGCCTGATCTCTGATTTACAATATATTTTTTTGAGTAGATAGATCTGAACGGATATCGGAAAGGGCAAATTTATCTATCAATCATTGTTAGTATGAAAAGAAACAAATGTCTCTCTTTTGCCTCTTCTGTAGAATTATTTTAACTGTAAGCTGAAGTAGTCATGTTGAATAAAACAGCAAATTGAAATTATGAGAAAATGTTACACTGTACAGAAGTTTGAAAGCCGGTTTCATTTTATTTTCATTATAAAATACCACTTGTATTTTTATTCAATAAGACTAGAAAACTCTCAGGAAAATCACACACAATTCCCTCTATACTCGTACGAAGCTTATGTGACTTTGTATAAAGTACTGCGTCAGCTTAAAGTATATCTTCGAATGCTTGCTATGTTGCTCCACAAACCTGGAAGACAATGAGGGTATTATTTGAAGATTCTATTAAATTTATTTTTAAATTTATGGTCCCCTAATTGTGGAGTTTTCGTCATTTTTATAACAGATAAGAAGTTGCTCACGACTTTATTGTATATTTTGCTTTCTGGGATAGAACTGTGTATTTGATCACAATGCTCACTAAACTAGAAACTAACTTGTAGTCTAGGGAGTACCCTAGATTATAAGTTAGGGTGACTTCACATGGCAACGTGACGTGACGATATGCGTAGATGTTTTTTTTTGCGTTAGACATCTTGCAAGTGACATTGTAAACTCGCAAAATTTAATTCAAAAATACATCTATGATACTCATAATAACCGTAAATGTCGCGTATAATAACCGTAAATGTGTATCAATTTATAATTCAAGTTTGAACAAGGCTTAGCAAATCAGAGACACATCCGAGTGACACATCAAGAGAAATTTTCACGATATTTCACGTGGAACAGGCACAAGGATACAAAACGGCGGGCGAGCAATCGAGGCGGGACGTGCATCGCATGTCTAATATTTGAGAGCGGATTGAATGAAAGTATTGTTCGGGGACAGATAAAAAATAACGAGCGCCGAAAGAGGTGAAGGAATACAATGCTGAATGCCTTTCAAACCCAAGAACAGTTGTCTCTTCAGTCAAATTGAATAAGTTTCCTGCAGCGCGATGTTATTGGGCATTCCGCAGTGCATTTCGCGGACTTAAATCTAATATGGGGCGAAATATGTTGTCAAATTCTGTTCTTCATTATCTGTACACGCTTTTGTATATGTAAAGTGACACGCAGAATGCATCTTATATAGCTTATTAAAATGTTTTGTCGTAAAGTGTGATATGTTTAGGTTTTAAAGATGCGCTAAGATAACAACATAAAATACACAGAATCCATATTGGATACACAGAAACTAAAAAGGCAGCTTAAACCGATATTTCCATATAAATTCATGAATTAAATTTAAAATTCATTGCGGCGGAACTTCAGTAAGTGCGGTGAGACCTGTAAATTCGGTGTGTTAATTACAAAAACATGGCTCCGAGGACGTAATCTAGGTGAGAGTGCACGCAGAGTGCCAAGTTTGTTGGTAATGAGGAGGGCGGCCACCCCATATACTATCTCCGCTCATAATGTAGAGTTATTACATTTTATTATGCCCCTCCAGTCTTTTGGTTAAACTTTAAGGCTGGTTTAACGATGCCTAATATTTTTGCTGCTTAATAATTTCAGCTACAGATACTTTGATAGAGATTTTCGGAAGCTTATAATACGAGTATGTAGCAAGTTTTCATAACTTGTATTAGCAATAAATCTCGCTTGGCAAATTGCAGTATCGGAAACAAAAAAAATCTTAACAAATTGGCAACGGCGTGCGTTCTCTTGGCATTTCACCGGCGTCGTCATAGTATAGAGCGTGTCAAAACATGATGATATATAAACGAACTCCGTGGCTTCATGCCAACATGGTAGATTCTCATACAGCGCAATCTAAATTTCCTTTTAAAATTACAAAATGTTCGAACACTGAATAAAAAGGAAATATTATTATAAATAGGTTGTCCCGGTGATCTTTGTATCAATACAATAATACAAGTAATTAATAGCTAATACAAGTTTTCTTAAAAGGAGAAACCCAATTGTTATAATGTATGGTAACATAAATAAAGTTTTTTGATTTGATTTTGATTTGTATCACTTGCCTACTAATCTAATATAAAAAACACATCTACGAATATTTCTAGATTAAAGTTAGCCATATCAGTTCAGCTGCTCTTGACTTAAGGAGACTGGCACAATTAAAAAATCATTTATATTTATACACCAAACTAGCTGTTGCCCGCGATTCCGTTCGCATGGTAACAAAGATGAGAATTGTTATTTTCTATAATATACAACTAAAAATGCTTATTACTTCTAGTAACCTTTTAACAGAACCCGCAATAAACTTTTTAAACTCTAATATGAGAAATGAATTGAGCAGAATACAATGAGTAACTGTCAAGCGCCGTTGTAGTGCATGTCAAGTATCAAAGATGGCGTTGTATGTATGAAATGATTCTCCCTGTTTTCCTCCAATTCTCCTAAAAAATTTCCGGAATTTTCTGTGCTATAAACCTCACGGAGTCCGAGCCCTTTCTGACAAATGCAAAACTGTCGAAATCGGTTCGTGCGTTCTGGAGGAAATTCGCCAGGAAGGAAAACCTAACTTATTGCCGTGGAAACGCCATGCTTCAGCACGAATGGGCCATCTCGACCGGAGTGATACCACGGCCCCAGAAAAAACTGGCGTGAAACGGCATTGTGCTGTGTTTCGTTCAGTAAGTGAGTTTACCGATGGTCCAGCTTCACAAAATCCTCCTATCCCATTTACCATTCCCTAATTTACTCATAAAAAGGCAACGCACTTGCGACTCTTTGGATGCCACGAGTGTCTATGGGCGACGGCAGTTGCTTTAAATCAGGTAAATCCTAAATATAATAAAAATATATAATACATAAACAATTGATAAGCATTATCTACTTATTTAGTTAACTGCGTAACAATTATTATAAATTTACTAGGCTATTGTAGACCCACTAAAATCCACACGAAAAATTCATAAGAATACTAAGCTTTAGTCGCCATATTTCACTCACTGCCACGATCCGAAATCACTCAGTGCCGGACGCGTACTTCAATAAGAAGTCAATTTTGCACCAAAAGGCTTTTATTAGATAATGACACGGTCAGTGGACGTTTCAGGGGCGTATTTATGCCGCCATCCGGTCCACCCGGGCCCACTTCCGTGCGAGTGACTTCGCCCCGACTCGCTTCCGTCGCTAAACGACGACAAATGTCCTTTAAATTCTATATGTTAAACATCGGATGTCATGTACATATATCTTGTACATCCTGAGAGAAGTAGAAAATAAATTAGATTTGTTTCAGCTTTAAAATGTACTCTGCTAATTTTGCATAAATATATAGCAATCATCATTTAGGAATAAACGATTATTGCTATATATATTTACATCATTATCAACACGACCTTAAAAACCTTTAAAAGCAAAGTGTATTCCCTTTTACGAGACGTGCAACGCACCTGCAACTCTTCTGATTTTCCAAGTATTCGAAGACAGCGGTAATTTGTCGTCCATTCCATAGTAGGTAGCTTTCTATCGGATCAAATTTTATAAAAAATTATAAAAGCGGACGGGTGAGGTGAGCCAAATATCAGTCCAACTATATCGATCAAAATTCAAACTTAACTAAATTACATGCGAAAAAATCTTAAAGCCACCTTACAATCATGAAGTCGAGGTGAAACGTTATTCCATCCTGCGATTCCACTAAAAAATCTTCAAAGTATTCCAATCCATTTTCAATTAAAACCCAACTTACCGCAAATAGTTACACTAAAAAATTAATAAATCGATATACCGCAAAAACCCGAATGTAAATAACGGATCTCGAAAGTTCTATTTCTTCACTTAAATGAATAAAACTCCTGCGGCAATTTAAAGTTGGAGACTCCATAGCCGAGTCACCTGGGGAGCCAACTTAAATCGATTCGTTTATCGATGCTTTACGAGCGATTAACCTTATATCGTTGTTTTATTACGTCATTTACACAGCATAGTTCGAACTAGTTCAATTATAGAACATTGTCATAAATTGAACACGCGATTCAAGAAGTGTATTTTAACGTTATGCAGTGAAAGAAAACGTCAATTAACACAACAATTATTATGTTATAAACCAACGAGCGATACAAGAATGTACTCCAAGTGTATTAACGTTACGCAGTGAAATAAAACGTCAAGTAACACAAATAATATTATTATGTTATAAGCCAACGCACGATTCAAAAATGTCTTACGAGGTATTTCACCACTCACGACAAATCTTATTTAAAGTCAAGGGTTTTATTTATTTTATACGCCTACGTGGTCCAGTATTACGAGCTCGGTTCTTCTTCGGAGGTCGTGGGTTCCATTTCCGCGTTGGAAACATGTTATTTCCAAGTTTGCTTTGGACAATGCAGGCTGATCTCCTGATTGTCTGACAAGTAAGATGATCCATGCGTCGGATGGGCATGTAAAAAGTCGGTCCTGCGCCTGATCTCTCGTCAGTCGTGTCGGTCATCTGTCCAACTGAGTTATGAGAGTAAAGGAAGAGAGAGAGTGCTCTTGTGTACTGCGCACACACTTGGATACAATAAAATTACTCCTATAGCATCGTAATTACCCTAAGCCTAACAGATCTGGTTTCTATGAAACCGGCCATCGTCACCGAAACCGGTGTGGGAGTTATTAGTTTTATTTAGGTCTCATGGAACGCATATCAATTTCGTTTATTATATTTTCATTTAATTTCAGACAGATTTCACAATCTTCTTCTCTGAATCCAAGACTTAAAAGATGTCAGCAAATGCCAATTATCTAACAACAACTCGGATTATAAAATCAAATTTACTGTTCTAAGCACGTTACACATTTTGAACCGGTTCAGAGTGCGCTAAGCGCGTTCAATTTCATTGGTGAAATCCAGTGTAAGTATATGGCTATATGGAGCTGAAGATGATACAACACATAGAAATAACCAGTAACATCATAATACGGCTTTATATCAGAAAGTGAACTTTGGATTGAGGTCGGATGAGATATGTTCAATTTGTCATAGTTACCCTCCAAGTTATCCGTTATTGATGATCCAACATCCTAATTTGCCAGTCACTAACTTCAGCAGTTACCCTTTTGAAGATGGTACTCCATGTAATATATTAGACGGATATTATTATAATTCACTAGTTGCTGCCCGCGGTTTTTTCGTTTAGAAGTATTTTATACAAACTTTTAGTCTGTATTTTATTTTATTCTATGGGGGGTAATATTTACAAAAAATACTTTCTAACGTTATAGCATCTACCTGCATGCCAAATTTCAACGGGATCCGTCCAGTGGTTTGGACTGTGTGTGATAGATCACAGATAGATTAGTCGTCCCGTTATCTACCTCAATTAATCATAATTAATTAAGTCAACTTAAAACAAGGAATTGTTTAAAAAAACAAACATCGTTTGTTCGTCCCTTTATGTATAAGTTGTAGATTAGGTCCCCAATGGCTTGGGGCAACTTTTAGACCTGCAGGGCTAGCATAGCGTCAGTAAAAATACGAAAGTATAGACAAACTGACAGATTTCCTTTGTGTATCCGTCTTCAACGTCACTTGTCTAACGATCTTGCTGTAGAAAGAAACTTTTCGCGGTCGCTATGCTAATAGGCAATATGCGTATAAAACAAAATTTATTGAATGCAAATTATTATGATAGTGGACTTAAAGATATACAGAATCACAAAAAAATCTCTGAATTATGTTCAGAAATACGTAAGATATTAGCGATTTAAGTTTCCTACCCGTCTCTTTCTCTCATAACGTAATTTAGTATGAATTTTGTACGCAGCTTATAGACTCTCTTTCTAACTACTTTAAAGGCTTGTAACTTTGTTGTTTTCACTGTATCAAAAAACTGATTGGACTAAATAGTTTTTCAACAACTAAGGATTTTGCCCATGGGCTTTCCCTATGTTTGATATATAGTATGTTTGAAAACAAAAATGTTTTAAGCTCTGCTACCCTCAAACGAAACTCTATATAAAAGACAAAATACATACACTTATAAGGCATAAAACGTACACGTAGACTTTCTGACATGCGGCGTAACTTAGTGAACCCTACATACTAATCGTTTGATTTAGTGGTTATTTTGTCGTGTTTAACCTATGGAGTGGGACAATTAATCAGAGTTAATTCTATTAGCTGGGGGCAGTTGTTTATCAGAGCCTGAGGGTGGTCATTTGTCAGGCTGGCTATTACCTTTCATGTCAAATATGGGATTGGCAGTTTCTTATTATAGTCTACTATTTTACCTCCGATTTTGTATTGCAGCCCTAACAGAGGTTGCTCAAAGAACATTAAAGGCTTAGTAATGTTAAGTTTGGACATTATATTATATATTAGGTTGAGAATGCGTAGAATTCCACTCGTTTTAATGAAGAGATCTAGCTTCTTAATGCAACATTCTTAACGGTCACATAACGAATGGAAAATGTACTCATATAGCAAACATTGTTCAAAATAAACGGACGAATACTTTACTGATATGCAAATAAAAATATTTATGGACGCTTTACACCACGTCGGTTTAGTCATCTGGTAAGTTCTAGAAGGACTTGTGCTATGGGTCCCACACGACGGAAAAATATTTCTTACTATATATATTTTTAAATGATGTGACCCGTGTGATGATACACATATTTTATACACATTACACATCAATGTTTGCTTCATCGGCGGAGCACGTGACCTCGGGTAGAGCCACCAGACACTCAACTATAGAGCTGATAGGTTGATGACAATCTCATTTTATGAGAATAGCTTCACTTTCCTTTCTTCAGACTAAAAAAAACTAACAACGTATTTATATCGTGTAAGTGATATTTCATAATAAACCCGTGCATTCAGAGCGTGTCGCTAAACGACAGCTGTCCCTACAACGGCGAATTCAAATTATGAATCTGAATTCTTTCTCTTGTTTTATTTTTTTTAATTTCTGTATTTTGGTCACTGTCAGTTTCACTTCGTGCGTTTTTTTGTCTTGGAAATTCGAGGTTTATTTTTAAAGCTGACATGTTATCTAACAAATTATTATAACTTTTTTATTGCTTAGGTTATAAGATGTAAGTTATCATTAAATAATGTCAACTGTACATATTATTAAAGTTTGAAGTATTCATTATAGTAACTACAAAATAAACCATCTCTTAATTCAATTTGAACTTGTTATATATTTGATTATAAAATATTTAAATTGCCTTAGAAATACCTTCTAATTCAATTTAGTAAGTAATTCAGCCTAGACAGCGGTACCTAAACATTTTCTAAAACTAGTCTAAAAAATCCTTTTTGTTAGATTAATCCAATATCAGTGATCTTCTCTGTACGCAACGATGAAAAACTCTGGTTAGTGAAAAGCAACGCGTCGGGGCTTTTACAGAACGACTGTCTGGTTACGTTTTGTACTTTTCACTTTGAAAATAATCTTATTACCTTTTTTTCGGGCAACCCTGGCCCAGTCGGCAGACCTTTGGTTTGCACTCTTAGTAACAGTGCAGGTCAGATTCCAGGTGAAGTCTACTCGACTTGCTGTATGACTTAATGTACCAATGAGACATCACTTTAGATTTCAAGTACATAATACGGATGCTCATACGGTTCAGCAAAACATCGTGAGAAAACTCGCACATAGACGGTCCCAAACGTATGTATGTATGAATGGATGCATTGTTGAATTGTTTAGGACGCATATCATTTTGGATTGAGAGGTGTAGTTAGATAGGTATTTACTGTGAGAGTGAACTAGATATATCAAAATATAATAGTGACGGATTTTTGGCGCTGAATTCGGATATTGCTAAATTTGCAACTGATTCTGCAATTGGGTTTTTTTGGTTCTAAACATTTCACTTGTTTTAAGTACTTCTGTGTCTTATGGTAACGCTGCACAGGCTTTTTGCTCGCCTTCTCTTATCAATTTTCAATCCTTGAAACACAAAACGTAACCGAGTAGCTCGTTTGTTTTTTAAATTAGACTTTCTAAACGGGATTCCACTTACAATGATACAACTATGAAATGTCTACTAATTCCAGACAAAGTTACACTCACAATCGTCGAACAAATAGTAGCGGTAGAATATTCAATAGGGTTTTTATTTCCGCTAGTTCACCGTAATAATGCTATGGAAGGTATGTATATGTGTAGTCACAACTAGGTTGTACCACTGGCCGTCTTTATTTCTATAGGCATGAGGTTCAAATGTGGTAACCCGCAGGTGTTCGCGACTGTACACAGGACCTTATAACGAGGTCGTGGCTGTGCATAATTAGCGTGTACGTGCACTAGTCATTTCCCAGTACATATTAGAAATGTTGGGCATGGTTTACACTGTTATCACTGTGTTAGTAAAAATGTAAAGGTTTTTTAATCTAAGAGCTCATAGCAAATTTGAGGCAAGCTGAAACCTTGTAATGTATTTCTCCTATTATACCCCAATACGGAACTGCAGACCTGGCTGGTGAGAAGCGGAGCTAAAAAGAAACTAAAACAAAAAAGAAACTTTTCAAAATATATATCGGAATCTGATCGTGTTATTAAGTGATAAAAAATCCTGTAATAAAATTTCAAGTGCCTACTAAAAAATTGCTACCAGCTCTCAGTTTATGTTATTTGTTCAGTAGCATGAAAAAAACAATAAACAGTAAGACAAATTATTATCATAGATAAAACAAAATAATTATATATTTAATATTACATTAAAATTAGCATTAAGAACGATTAGTGTTTATCTTTCAATATTTACGGACATAAATTTTGACCCCATTAGGTTGTCACAGCATCAAGTTGTCTCAGTCAAGTTTGAAATAGCTTGCTAGTTTGCAACTTAATGCAGCTACATATGAATTTTCTGAGTCAAAAGTTGATTAAGAATTTCAGAATCGCCAATATTTTATAATAACGAAATGTAAAATACAAAACCAATACTATATTATTGTGCTAAGTTTAAAAATACGCTGTCAAATTCTAATGCAACACATTTTTATCTACATCAACATTCAAAAAACTAACTACAGCTATCAACTTTGACTTAGACAAGTAAAAACTTATACTTTTGTGTGCACCTTGCCTTATACTTAGCAGAGCAATGATGAAAAATGTATTAACTTCTTCAAACCGTATCCCGGCGCTCGGGATTATGTCCTGAATAGTATCCCTTTGTCATACATTCGAAGGGAATCTAACTTTGCAGTTCATTTTATTTACTTTTTTTACAAAAGCATTCTTAGTCGGCTGCGGCGTCAAAGGAAGTGTATTAATAATGTTACAAAATATATAAGTTACAACATTTATAAAACTGTTTGATTATTTTTATAACCTTTGTTAGCTCGGTATAAGCTGTTATAAATTTTTTTGATGTTTTGTAGGACTATACTATTTTCCTGATCACTATATTCAAAACGCAAATTGTCTTTAGGGACCATCCATAAAGCACGCAAAGGGGAAGTAGGGGGTAGACGAAGTGTGACATGGTGTGACAGAGAAAGGACCCTTCCCCTACAAATTTTATTTTAATGTCAAAATTTGAAACATTGGGGTGGTTTTAAGTTTAGATGAAAAACTGCAAATTTGTTACATCACAATAGGGAAGGGTTTAAGAAATGTGACTACCTGTCAAGGGTTTAAAAGTCTCACAATTAGTGTGGCGTACTTTATGGATGGTTCTCTAGTAATATTTACAAATGCAGTTACAAATCCATAGTAATTTTATTTATGTGAAAGTTTGTTTGTTCGTTTTTTTGTCCGTCTTTGATGCCCTAGCGAAGCAACCGATCGACTTGATTATTTAGCAAATATGTGGAAGTTCAATGATTAAGAATAACATGGGGTTTTATTCTTCAAAAAAACATCACGCTTCTAAAAGCCGCGGCCAAAGCTAGTATGTTGTAAATTTTAAATCGCTTCAATTGTACTACAATGTACTTATTAATAAACCAATTTGATTGCGTGTTCATACCACATCACTTATGATATAATTAAAAGATAAAACAGACAGGTCCCCCACAATAACCATTAGTTGTACCGTGTTTTATATCGCTTAATTAACTCAGGATAATAGTGTTAATTTATCGACCCCGAGCGCCATGTGCAGTAAGAAAGCCGAAATATTGTTTCTAATGAGGGTACAACATTAATGTCAACTTTATAGCCGACAGGAGGTCTAACAGACCCACCATATTCATTTCTGAAAATGTTATTGGCTATTAGTTTACGATTATGTTTTGTTTAGTAGGAAAAGTAATTAAAAGCATGTATTGTGAATTCACTCAAGATTGGCGGTTCATGAACCCTTCGTGAAAAAAAATTACATTTCCGTACAAAACGCGATTGCAAACAAAATGTTGTGTTGTCACTTTGTAGTTGACAGCCACGGTTTGGATAGGAATTTGACAGAAAATTAATTACCCTACCACCAATCTTGCACAATAGAAGTGATGTTTTAAAAATTTATAGTGTTAAAATTTTTGTTACATTAGGGCCTGTTTCACCGCTTTCAGATAGTCTATCGACAAATTTATTGACAGATATTGTATAGAAAATCTGTCAAAAAAGTTGTGGATAGCCTAACTTCTACTCTGTGCCAATGACTTCGCTTGCGTCGAATTGAAAATCGCGTAGTATTTAAATATTTTAAAAGCCACCAACCATTTTTTAAAGAATAAAAGTAGAGTATGTTTTTATTTATCCCTTCACCTAATTTTTTTTCCGAAAAAACTAAATCATTTGTTTGCTCAGTTAGAGCGTGAATGAAGAACAAAGAAACGAACAAACTTTCCTGTTTATAATATACTAGCTGATCCGGCAAACTTCATACCATCTTAGCGTAGCAATGATGCACTAATTTATTTTGTATGGCTGACCTATCTTAGACATAAGCACCTATTCAATTTGAACTGGAATCTATAATATCCTCCATATAAAACTGAATCCATAATTCCCTAGTCTCGATGCTCTTTCAATATAGTCTATGGCTGTGAATGACATTGACATTTATTACGCGCGTTTTTTAAAATATGCAAAATTAAATGTAAATTTTTCAATTCAACCTTCTCCTAATAATAACAAATTATTATTATATTTAGCCTACAGTGTCCCACTGCTGGGCAAAGGCCTCCCCTCTTATCTTCCACTTCCATAATAACAAATACAACAAAATATTATTAGTGACCAATTAAAACGGGTTTCATTTTTATATATTATATAGATTTTATATAATAAGGATATGCTTCTTGCTATTGCAGTACAATAGATCTAGTTGCCAGATATCAGACTAACATAATTGCCGTCCTAAAAAGGCAATATTACTAAGAGCTTTATTTTGCCATTTTCCTTGTAGATAACTACCAATTTTGCAAAACCGTGATTTCACAATTAATTTAAATTGATGTTGAAGTAACTATTTTATCAAAACTATTCAATTTTTTATCAAAATGTACCAAAACGAATTTAAGAGCAATTCCTTTGTAATGTTGCTATTACGACCTTTTTAGGTCGTAATAGCAACATTACAAAGGTATCTTAGTATATGATCTTAGTATATGATAGGTATCTTAGTTTGAGTAGAAATGTGTCAAATAACTTGATCACATGACGCACATACTATCCTGTGTATGAATCAATTTAGCTGACATTCACATGATTAATGAATTATGAATAAGCGTCGATGAATAATCGTATATCTTAGTTAATGAATTTCATGAAATCACAGCACACGCGGCGTTACCTCGAGTCCTCATAAATCTCTGGGGCTCAAACTAAGTGCCCATAAACGTGATAAAATATCTATTTAGCTTTTTCTCCGCGCCATTTTTCCGCTATTACCGACGGAATGTTCGTTTCCGCGCAAATATGCTTAGCTATTTACGCCAAGCTGGAAGGAGAGAGTTGAATGGTAACACGGAAAACATCAAACAGTATCTTTTTTTATTTTTGTCTGTGTTTTTGGGTTTTCAGTTTTCGATGTAACTTATTGCAAGTGACAATTTAAGAAATAAGTGGAAGAAGTGGATAACTAACATTTTGGTACCTTCGGGTAAGTACTCATTTTTTTCTAAAAAAATTTGACAAGTCTTGTTAATAATTATTTAGCTAGTTATACATCGAACCCACATTATTTTAATCTCAAACAGTTTTTCGCGTTTTAAAGCGTCCATTTACGCATAAATCCGGCATTTTTTAAAAATGTTAGTTATCTGCTTCTTCCACTGATGTCTTCAATTATAAACTACTAGCAGCTTTACAGGGGCTTCGATATATCTATTATGTCGTCAAAAGTTAAATTTTTTCACTTTCAGTTTTGCTACTTTTACAGACTCTATGTAAAGGACTCATACAGGTCCTTAAGTTAAGTAAGATACTTAAGGCTGTGTATAAATGATAATTCACTTAACTATGTTACATCCTGTATATAAAATTCTTGTGACATAATATTGATTACTATTCTTCCAAAACGGCTAAACCGATTTTAATCAATTGTATATCCATAATATAGAGTAGATTAGAGTATCGGCTATTGTGTGTATTTGTATATACCAAGTGATAGGCGTTATCTGAAAATAATTTATATGGCAAAACAATGCTTGCCGGGTTGGTTGGTGTATTAAAAAAAAACACTGTTCTTATAAGGGCGTAGACCACGCTACAAGTTTTTGTAGCCAGCGTTACGACGTAGCAGCGATCGTAAACGAAAAGTGCTACGTTAAAAAACTCCACCCTATGTAAATACGCCGAGGAACTTAAATTGACATTGTTTAACAAACTTTAATGGTTGTCATCCTAACTTTTATCATTAATTAACTTTAAATATGTTCGAATTTTCTCAATTAGGTCGGGCTTGTGGCCACTATTGTGCAAATGAGGGTGGACTGTGAGTTTTTCGACGCAGAAGCTCTCGACTGACAACCACATACATTTTACGGTTCATTTCACGTTAAATTGCTTTTATTACTAAAAAAAAAAATAAAGATGGTCATTAAGAAAACATGTTTAACGCCTCGAAAGGAAATGGTTAGAAAGACGAAAATAATGTAGTCATATTTATATAATGTATATTTAAGATGTAATTGTAAACACAACAAAACCTCGATGAGTATTTTGAATTTGGTTGTAATTTGGAATTATTAATTTCTTAACAAATAGTAAAATTTATAGTAATTGTATTTTTTATGCTAAAATATTTTCAGTTATTTAGCAGGATATTTTTTTCTGGAAATAATTCCTTCACATCTTTGAAATTTTCTAGCAGAGTTTTCCCGGAAAACAGTATGTTAGTTCCACACAGCTAGTTGTTCAGGGTGAACTATGTGCAATTAATAAAACTCGCACAATAACTCTTCGACAATCGAGAAACTTGTGCGGGCTGCTAGAAAATTTCCCGTAAAATACTAATGAGCCGCAGATTAACCGCTAAAATAATATGTTAATTCGTTGGCACTATGGTAGTTTTGCTAACATAGTAATGGTGAATTTTGCTTTACTATACCAGAAATAGCGAAGCAAATTTGCATTCTAACTTTGGCATAAAATTAAGTGTCTTGATGGGCCGTTAGAAATTAAAAATGAATATTTTAAATAATTCGTTAATGCCCTAATTTCACGCGAGAAAAACCACGGGCACACGTTACATAATGAATATAAAATTAAATATTGCCAACGTAGCGAAATCGTTCATCAATAAGATACAATTTACGATGTTAAAATGCATTTTCACGGTAAACATCGCTGTTTATTTAATTAAAAATCCTTTTGTTTATCTTGACATGTTAAAACAGCGTTAAACCCCAAACGGAGGTGTGGAATCATTACAGTACTTCAATTACGAATATCCAATTAAAGCGGTATTGAAGCCAAGTGTTTGTCAATTAATTTCGCGGATGTTCCGGAAAAATTGTTTTTAATACGGAACTTTTTTGACACGATAAAAATTGATAGGAATAAAATATGTTTAATTATTTTGGGTGTCATGTTAATTTAAATCTTAATATATATAATTCTTTGGGGCGTGAGTTTGTCAAAAACTTGGGGTTGGGGGGTTAGGCCACTCGAAATTGGTTTAGATTCGCCAACCAATAGCGGTAGGACAACGTCTGTTGAGTTCGCTAGTATTATATGGACGTTGTTAAACGTTTGTGTGTAATCAAAGAAAAAAAACAGATTTTGAGTTATGAAAGCAGTACTACCTTAAGAATTATACTGCATTCATAACGCAAAATCTTTTTGGATAACACACAAACGCTTAACAATGTTCATATGTAACCTAAAGGTAAGTAACTGACTGACTAACACAGTGATCTGCGTACGCACAGCTCAAACTACTGGATGGATAGGCTTGAAATTTGGCACTTAGTGTTGTGACGTAGCCCGTAGACATCCCCTAAGAAAAGATTTCGACAGATTATAGAAAACTGGCGTGAAATGGCGTTGTGTTTTGTTTCGTTCAGTAACTGAGTTTACCGGTGGCCAGACTTCTCTAATCTCCCCATCCCTATTCCTATTCCCTATTTTCTCATAAAGGCTGACAACGCACTTGCGACTCTTCGGATGACACGAGTGTCCATGGGCGACGGCAATCGCTTTCCATCAGGTAACCCGTCTGTACACTTGCCCCTTAAATATCATAAAAAAATATAACGTAGGAGGCTTATCATAGTCTTAATTTAATTACATCTAAATAATTTATGTTTGTCCATGAGTGCGGCAGGATGTACTTGAAGAAGTCACAGATAAACACACTATGGAATATTTAGGATTACAGCACACCATAGACGGACGCTGTTAAGCTTACGTGTGTTATCCAACAAAAAATCAGATTTTGAGTTATGAATGCAATATTATTCTTTAGTTAATAAGGAATAATATTAAATTCATAACTCAAAATAAGATTTTTTGTTGGATAAGACACAAATGCTTAACAATGTCCAAATAATCGTTTATCTATGAGAGCGACATTAAACGAAAGGAAAGAGACAAACACATATATAATCACTATTGCGTTTTTTATGATAGCAGTACAATATTAATGATTTGTAATAAATAAAATTAAGTAAATATATCTTAAGTAATCGCAAAGCAGTGTAAATTATTTGCTTTCTTAAGTACACAATCAAAGTATGTACCTGAACTTTGAAGAGAATGTGGTTGAAATTCTCGAATGCTTTCTATGGGTACCTTGGTGAAGTTATGTACGACTATACCAGTGCTTTTCAATCTTTTTGTATGCGATCTCCATTTACTTTTTTATCATGAACCATGGGGAAAATTGAAATAGAGCCAGATGTCAGACCATGACGGACCGTCGTTTTTTCGGAATATATCAATTCCATGTAAGTCGTAATCTTTCGGTTGGGTTTAACTTAACACAGCCAAATTACCCGCAATCTGGTTCAGTTTCAATTTCCCTGACTGTACCTACGTTTATTAATGGTTTTTAAATGTATATTTATTTTCTTTTAACTGAAATAGTTTTCTCAGCTCCTGGTGACTCACATAAGCTTCGTGACCCCCCATGGGTTTCTTTTTTAGGGTTCCGTACCCAAAGGATAAAAACGGAGCCTTATTACTAAGACTTCGATGTCTGTCCGTCTGTCTGTCTCCAGGCTGTATCTCAAGAACGGTAATAGCTCGAGATTTGAAATTTTCACAGAATATGTACTTCTGTACACTGTACTTATTTACTTCTGGCACTACAATAACAAATACTAAAAACAAAGTAAATTATATTTTTAAAAGGCGGTTCTAATACAATAAATATGTTTCACAAAACTTTCAAACATGCGTTTTTCCAAATTTTAACCGACTTCCAAAAACGAGGAGGTTATATGTTCGGCTGTGGATATATTTTTTAATTTTTTTTTTATGTATGTTCAACCATAGCTCCGGCGTTTGTGAACCGATTTTCAAAATTTTTGCTTTATTGTATAGGGTATTGTTTCGAATAGGTCCCATATTCACCATGTTGGAGACTGATGATGGGAACCATGAGTAATCGAGGGGACTCCTCAAAATTTGTATGGAAACATATAATGATTTTGATTTTCCTAGAAGCGTCCCAGGTATGTGTTACCAAAAAGTAAGATTTGGTATCAAGGTATACCATGGTTCCGAAGGTACTGAGAGAACTTGTGATTCCTTACATATACGATTTTGGGGTTTTCGGCGTTACTTTAAGAACTGGAAGCAAATGCTAATACACCATAAATTATATTCATAATCATCATCATCGCAAAAGTAGTGACTTGATGATGGGAACCATAAGTAATCGAGGGAACTCCTCGAAATTTGTATGGAAACATATGGTGATTTTGGTTTCCCTAGAAGCGTCCCAGGTATATGTTACCAAAAAATAAGATTTCGTACCAAGGTATACCATGGTTCCTAAGGTACTGAGAGAACTCATGATTCCTTACAGATACGACTTTGGGGTTTTCGGTCTTGT
>JAOTAV010006549.1:0-29654 GCA_026546445.1 Cyclargus thomasi | reverse complement strand
TGAAGTAAGTGTGCTAAAATAATAAGAGTTAAGTATTTGATGGCGTAACTTGAATGGAATTAGTTTGACAGCTAGTTCGTAAACTTGCTGGAACTTGGCTGGAAATAAGAGGTCATAATAACCCCCCTGGTGCCCTTTTGAATAGAATTGCGTGAATTTGAGGAAATCAAGACTATGTGGTGATCAAAGATTATTTAACGTTTTAATTACATTTTGGTACCCGGACAAAATATACAATATTTTTTTGAATTACATCGTTACCCAAAACTTCCGAGACTGATTTTTATGTCAGAGCAGATCTAACTTGGATATGTTTGGTTAGGAAGCTTAGGTGGGAGCTCCCACCTTATTTTTCGTGATTTTTTTTTAATAGATCCAATACCCCCCTGACTGAAGCAAAGCGGAGCCTACACACAACAGGCTCGAATTGATTTTCTCCATTTTTTGAATTGGTTAGCGTTTGACTAAACGTACTAAGTATTTCATACATAATACGACATAGACCGCCTCTCTACATGGCCTCTCACTCTACCAATTACAGGCAGAATTCATTCCTTATTAGGTTTATATTACAGATAGCTTTGTACTCGACATTTTTACATCGTCGTCAAAAGTTGTCAGAAATACTCTATCTAAAGACTGTTTTTTTTAATAAATTTTATTGAATTTTAATTTAGTTTTGTTAAAATCCTTTTTTTTTCTCTTTTATAAGTATCTGTGTGCAAAAAGAATGCAATTGTGCCTTCTTATTGCTATTTTTTTATGTAATGTGTAACTTAATTACTGTTTTGTTTTCCTGAAAAATAAAAACAAAATAAAAATACATTGTCGTTTACAGATTCCGCATTTTATAGAATACCTAACTAGGCAACGCATAAAATGAAAACTAGTTCATACATTGCCTAAGCATATTAGGCATTCCTTACATTGACTAGGTATTATATAGAATGCCTTACTATACACATTGCCGGTAACATAATAAATATTAAGATTTCTCATCTTAAGCCGGTCAAGACCATTTTTGATGAAATTTAATGTGTGTACAAGGGGGCTTGACAATGACTTCACACAAATTATCCAGGCATTACAATGTCCTTTGGGTCTGGTATATACTATATCTGATCCTAGAGTATCGAGCCTTGTATATATCTGCCATTGTAAAAAAAATTCCTGCCGACTGAACAAAACCAAATCAGAAATCTTTGGCCTGGCGTGTAACTTTAAATGATTTTAAGGCAAACTTTATTCAAAAGCCATAATAATCCATCGATAAGCACGATCGCACAACAATCAAAATCGAAATACAGAGCATATTCTGTATTGGGCACACCCAAACCGCTACATATCACTAGCGACAGAGTGCAGAAGGAAATTGATTCCCGTTAAAAACAATTACAACGTCATAAAGGTGAAAATCGGCTCTTCTTTCAAAACTATTCGAGAATACAATTTTCTAGGATAGAATAGTAAGAGGATAATATTAAATGCCTAAAAGTTTCCCTATTCATATTACCTCTAAATGTACACAGTACACTACTTTTAGAGGTACGAAATCTCTATATGTAGTAACGCTTTCGTTTTAATACGTAAAAAATAGATATTTTGATACAATAAAGATGTTGCGTAGATCTAAGTTTATAATTAGTTTACGATGCTAAAATAATTACAGACATAAATATATAGCAAGAAAAAATGATGGCACTTTTTAACAGACTTCCGAAAAAGGAGGAGCTTTCTCAATTCGACCGTATGTATGTTCTTTTCTTATGTTTGACCGATAACTATAATATAATAAATATATTTTTTTCTCTGTTAGTGCCTTACAAGGATTGGCCTAAGCATCGACATTAACTGTAATCAATCTTTATAACTTTGAAGTTGGTTCCAGCTACCTTAAGCGTAAGTTTAATGTCAAGAATCTAAGAAATTGTAAAAGTTGGTACCGATTCCTATTACTAACACTTCGGTGTCTGTTCATCTTTCCGTCTTTCCGTCTGTCTGTCTCCAGGCTCTATCTAGAAAGTTGAGATTTTTACAACATATGTATTTTTCAGAATCAGAAATCCTTGCCATGTTTTTGTCGCCACTATAACAACAAAGACTAAAACTAAAAACAAATTAAATATTCAAGCGGGCTTCTCATAGAACAAGCGTGTTTTTGCCGTCAGTTTCTTCCTTTTTGGGTACTAGATGGCGTTGGAGTACGTCTACATCGTGCTATCGCTTGTATGATGTGGTAGAATGTTATAATTGTTCAAATTGTACCTGACCGGTTTTCGATGTCTTATTTCGGATGATGCTGCTCATGCCAGGTCTTATAAACCCACTGCAACTCATTCTGAAGATAATGAAATTAGAGTATGTTTCCCACAATTTAATTCCTAATCTTATTTTTTTATCTATGGACGCTTCACACTACGTCAGTCTGGCGCCGTGCTAAGTATACGAAGGACTTTTGTTACAAGTACCAGACAACGGAAATATATTATATACTTTTATACTATACACATATTTAAGATTATTATTATATGATACACATTTAATACACATCCAACAACAATGAAAAACTTTTTGCTCCGTCCCCCGGCTCCGAACCCGCGACCCCCGGCTTAAGCTACCAACGCGCTTACCAACTGAGCTACAGAGGTCGTCAAACTATTTAGAATTTTTTCATTTTTATATGATCTCTACATTAGACGTGCGTGAGATACAAATTTCGTCGTGATCTATCAACTTGATCTATCCAGAATATAATTTTTTACCAGCCCCTTATAAAGGACCTCCTTGTTACTTTTTCAATAAAGAGGGTCAATTTTTACAATTTCTATTTAGAATTTTTACATTTCCCAGGTTTTTTAGGATTTTGATTTGTTTACAGTTTTTATAACATTTGGTTGACGCTTAACATTATCTGCCCTTTTATAGTTTGTAGGTATATAATATCTTATTTTCTTTTCTATCCTAGTTTCTATCCTTCTCTTTCTGTCGAATTTGTTTTCTTATTCTCCTAACAATTCAACATATTGCAGTGAAATAATTATCAAAAACTCCCATTTACAATTGTAGATATTATTCTTTAATAAATATCTAGAATTCTAAGAATGATACTAAGCCGTGTGTGTGTTTAAGGACACAACTCTATTATACCCCTGGAGAAAATTGCTTATGAAGAATACTAAGAGTTCAAAGGGAACGTTACGAACTATCCGTCGAAATTACTTTCAGGCAAGCTTCCTTCGGTGCACACTTTTGAAAAGTAAAATATTATGATTCCGACTTATTTTTATAATGATTCTAAGTTACCTATTTTTTAAGATTCTGTACCCGCAGGGTAACCCCGTTTTAACCATGTTCATAAAAAGACAAAATCAAAAAATATTTTATCCGTCTGTCTGTCTCAAGAACCAAAATAGCTAGAGGGTTATTCAGAAATTATGTATTTTTGTTCAACAAATATTGAGAACAAAATAAGCTAAGGGGGTCTCATAGCGAATAGCTCTATTGTAAGTAGAAGGGGTTAAACTGTGATAAACCAGAATTTGTCGCCCATACACAAACATCAAATGATGGGACGTAATAATGATTTGCAAATACCTCGGGGTGCGAAACAAAGGACGTTATAAGCGATTCGTCCCTGAATCTAAAATCTAAACAATAAGCCCTTGATTAATCTTCTTAACGATCCGTAGAAGATTGAAAGCGCCAAGTTTCAGTTTCCAAAATGGCGGACGCTGGAAGTTTTCGTAGAAACTATCGCCTACGCTGCGCGTTGGTGTTATATTGCACCTGGTCTTGATGTAATTATTTTATCTGTATGTTTATAAGACTTAAAATATATTTTATGTTTTGTTTAAAAGTACTACAGTATCTTGTTTACACGTATTAAGTAGATAAATAGGTATCTAAATTTTAAGTGTATGTCCAAACGTATTTAAGTAGTTAAGCTCTTTACTTTTTTTCATAATCGTTCGCTCATAATGCATGATCAACAACGTACTGAAGTTGTCAGTAAATTTGTTATTGATGAGGTTTTGGAGGAATAAATTATTGAAATACCTACTAAAAGGAGCACGACTTGTGAACTTAACTAAATTGTGCTGAAATATACCTGTCCAAATATGACAAGTGACAAGCCCCGCTTACCAACTTAACAGAAAAAATAGAAAAATCTGGTAGTAACTAAATTTTAACTTGCAACTTGCTACAAAAATTTGTGTTTACATGCAGTTAATAACTTAAAATTTAGTTACCTACTTATCTAATTAATACGTCTAAATAAGACCTAAGAGAAGTTGATTGATCGCTTTTGGTAAAAATCGGTTAAGTCATTTAGGCTGTCGAAACTTTCTACCCTTGACACCAGTGCGGTGGTGTATTTACCCAAGCAGGTAAATAGGCTGCGAGGGACGACCCAGGGACCGTCTAAGGGTGACCATGCAACCCCTTGATATATGGGACCCTAGGATGATGAGGCGGAAAGCTACAGGAGTCCGGGGCGCACAATCCTAAAATACGCCCCTGCTTAAGACGCGGACTCGACAGATGTTGTCTTGCCGGTTTTTGTTCGTGAATCTAACCCTTAAAATGCACAGAAAATTTCATCAAAATCGGTTCAGTCCTTTGAAAGGAGTTCAGTGACAAACAGACGTACACAAGAATCATATATACTTGGCGACCTCTGTGGCTCAGTTGGTATGAGCGTTGGTAGCTTAAGCCGGGGGTCGCGGCTTAAGCTACCACAACAACATACACATATAATAAAATATATTTCCGTTGTCTACCGTTGTGTACCTGTAACACAAGTCCCTCGGGTACTTAGGACGGGGCCAGACTGACGTGGTGTGAAGCTTTCATATATATATTATTATTATATATAATGAGATGAGCACAGCCAGACGCATTCGAATTAATATTCAAATAGATGAGCATCAAATAATAAATATCTAATTTTATCCTAATTATCGGATACAATCAACATGAAATAATATAACATATTTTAATTACACATTCGAATGCCAGTTGTTTTAGTTAATTATTAGTGTAAATATGAATATACTGTACTAATATTATCAGTGTTATTATGTTTAATTAAATAATTATGAATAACACAGGCTGATACAAGCTTTGATACCACTAAAATAGTCTCTAATAATCCGTTTTTTAAGCACTTTACCCTCCTCAAAACCATAAATAAACATTGAAAACCTTTTTATAACATTACTATTGATGTATTTACATTATTACAGTATTTACATTATGACAATACTACTTTTGGCACGCGGCTTCGCTCCTTATAAAAATTACGAATATTTTGTGAATGTGACGTTTTTCCAAGACCATGAGTATCGTTATTCTCCGTCTTTTTAACTAAGTCAATCCAAGAATCAAGTCGATTATTTGCTTCGATCAGACGTGAAGGAAAGACAAAAAAACAACTAAACAATCCTACTATCCTATTTACAACATTAGTACGGATTTATCTTCAGTGAGCTACGTAAAAATTAAAACATAATTTTTATTCTGGACATCTAAACTTTTTAAAAAAAAAACTCTACCAACAAACTATTGAGCCCTCCTTCGAAAATTTAGATTTTTGAAAAATATTCCATATTCGAATACTCGGAATCGGATAGTTTTGTACTTTTTAATTTAAATAATACTGTTTTTCTGGGTATCGTATAAACTTTCCACACAGATTCTGACGGTTTTATTACAACATCGAGCGGCATTTTTGCTGCATATTTATTTCATGAAATACTTGATTTTTCAAAGGGTCCAGTACATCTTGCTCTTTTTGTCTTCTTTTAGTTTCGGAATCCACAGGAAAGAAAACAAGACTTGCAATAAATCATGTATTCCGAAACTGTTATAGGACTCCATGTATAATGGGGAAAATTAAATGAGAGCCAGTTGACGGACCTACGTTATTTGGTCGGAATATGTCAATTCCTTTTAGTCAGCTGAGTTTGTCATATACGACCAAATTATTTAGAACCGCGTTCTGTGTTTGTTTTGGCTTTGCTGATTGTATATATCAGACTAGCTTTTTCCCGCGGCTTTGTTCGCACCAAAAAGTATTTTCATACAAACTTTCAACCCCTATTTCACTCTCTGGAAGCAAATTTAGAAAAAAATCCTTAAACACGTATTTATGTATTTTGAATCAATAGCTCAGATATAAAATTTCGTGTCTTTAACTGAAGAAATGACGAACTTTCATACAAACTTTCAACCCCTATTTCATCCCCTTAGGGGTAGAATTTTCGGAATTCCTTTTTACCGGATGTCTACCAAATAAAGCAATCCTACTCACAAAATTTCATGGCTGTAGCTTCAACAGTTTTTGCTCGGCGAATATGAATCAGTCAGTCAGTCAGGACTTGTTATTTTACATATTAAATGGATCGCTGATTCCTACTCTAATAAACGGGAAATGAAGTAGCTAGAAAGGGACGGCAGCATTCTCTTCAGAAAGTGCTGATTGAGGAGTAGAACAGCTGGCGTAATATCCCCAAAATATTTGAATCCAAAAGTTTCATAAATTTTCCATACCCTAAAAGAACTCTTTACTAAAATCTATATATTAATAAGCGAGCGGAAAACTTTATACCCGTTTAAGACGCGTAGATGTAAAAGCATGAAATTTCTCCCAGTTATAGTTGATATGGAGGAGAAGCGTGGAATACCAATATTATTTTACAATATGCTTTAATTTTGCATATCTTAATAAATAAAACGCTACGCAAACTACAATATTTTGGCATTATACGATAATCGTACACGAAATACTCTTTTGTTTATGGTTGAAGTCTGTGGTTTTTTTTAATAAAATTTAATAGCCTGGTAATGAGACCTTTACGCCAAATTGAAGTCTGTGATTGAAATGAGAATAAATAATTTTTCTTTAGCTCCTCTAAACGATGGATATAAATATGTATGATCGAATTTCGACCACATGGCGACCTCTGGTTTAAATCAATATCTGAAATCTATTAACGTGGACATCATGCTAGTAGAATCAACATTTATACACATCCCGCTCACCTAGCAAAAAGTTTTTCAAAGCCCCCTGGATCTTGGATATGTATTAAAAGTGTAATCATATTAAAAATCTTAAATATATGTAGGCTATTTATTCATAAAAATATTTAAACAATGATTAACTAATCAAGATTGGCTGTACTTTTTTGGAAAATTGAAAACGTCACACGACAGAAAGTGACAGCGAATCTTTAGTAGCCAAACACTGTTTTAATATTTTTAAGGATTTTAATATAACAATTATTAAATATATTTCCGTTGTCTGGTACCCGTAACACAAGTCCCTCGGTACTAAGCACGGGGCCAGACTGACGTGGTATGATGCGTCCATAGATATTCTTACTATTATTTATATATAAACTCTTAAGTATTATTACTACAGAACCCACCGACAACGGAACAACATTTATCATTAACTTACTCGATTACTCATAAACAATCTCAGCTCGGCTCATATCAAAACGCCAAGATGTATGTGCTGTTCCCTACTTTGTGCATGATTATACGAGTACATTGTTCTGCTAATGTAAGTACAATCAGGGAAGCTGAACAGAGCCAGATTGTGGATCTAAGTTAGTTGGTCGCGTTACGTCGAACTCAACCGACAGAAGAGCGTCCGTGGGTAAGAGACCTTTGCTTCGCACTCGAGAGGGTGCAGGTTCGAATCCCGTTGGAGGCGTGTACCAATGACACATTTTCCGATTTCAAGTACATATTACGGATGCTCGTTGCCGCGGGAGAGCCATGCTTCGGCAAAAATGGGCCGGCTCGACCGGCATGATACCACGGCCTCACAGAAAACCGGCGTGAAACGGCGTTGTGCTGAATTTAGTTCGGTGAGTGAGTTTACCGGTGGCCCAACTTCCCTAATCCACCTATCCATATTTCCATTCTATATTCCCTCATATAAGGCCGGCAACGCACTTTCGACGCCTCGGTTGTCACGAGTGTCCATGGGCGAATGCAGTTGATTTTCGTCTTGTCACCTAATACCTTATATCATAAAAAAAATAAATATAGGTACAGTTCATATAACATCATAACACACGGTGGACCAACTTTCCTAATTCCCCTCTGTTCCCATTCCTTATTCCCTCATAAAGGCCGGCAACGCACATGTTACTCTTCACATGTCACAAGTGTCCATGGACGACGGCAGTTGCTCTTCATCAGGTAACCCGTCTGCTGTCTTGCCCCATAAAAATTAACTCTCCTTGGCCCTAAGGTTTACTTCCTTTTTGCTTTGGTCAATATTTATTTAAAGCTTTGTATATTACGCGGGAACCGTAAATTAAATATAATAAAAAGTATATTGTATGTTGCCCAGACGTAATAGGTATTAAACAAAAAAAGATTTATTCAAATCCGTCCAGTAGTTCCTGAGATTAGAGCGTACAAACAGACAAACATACAAACAGATAAACAGACAACTTTTTTTATCGATATATCTTCTATTACAACAGTCAGGAACACCTTAGCACCCCCGCATTGATTGTTTTGTAAAAATATCAAATGTGCACACACTCCAATTTCACCGTTTTATTATATGTAATAGATAATAGATTAATTTGTCGGTGTTTTCAAGCCCTAGGTTTTCTATATTCCATTAAGAATGTTTCTTATGTTGGGCATGTGAAGTTGGCCCCCCAAAATTGAAAAAAAAAATTAAATGAAATGAGTTCTTGTCACCCCCCACATAGTTCTGGAGTTCTTTGGTGTTTTAAGAAATATTTCTGTTATTTTCATACGTCAAAAACGTTATTAAAATTATGGGGGGCTTACTTCGCAATTTGTGATTTTCACCGGCTTGTAACAAAAAACCAATAAGTCCTATGTTATGTTCGTATGAGTCACGAGAAAATATGCGAGGGAAGTCGTGGAAAAACATTTTCATGGCGACCTTTTTGCCTATAACCCTATAGCACCTGGCTTGCTCGCGCAATATCAAAAACTATTTATTTTATCTGATAAGAGCTTAAAGCTAGGGCCGTACGCTATTAGGGTTCCGTAGTTAAATATTGCAAGTTTATTCGATAGCTTTTGTTTTATGTCATGGTATTATCCATAACAATACTAATGTGAAAGTGTGTCTGTCTGTTACCTCTTCACGCCCAAATTACTGAACCGATTGTGCTGAAATTTGGTATGGAGATACTCAAAGTATCGCGGGGAAGGACATAGGATACTTTTTTCCAGGAAAAATGTACGGTTACAGTGCGATAATCGATTTTTTTTCTGATTTTGGCACAAATGGCTTATAAGATATATACCAAGAATAAGAATACAATTAACTTATGAATTGTTTTACCCGACTGCGATAGAATGAGGGTTATGTTTTTCGAGAGTATGTGTGTTTGTATGTATAATTGTTTGGCATTCTCTGTAGCCTAAACGGCTTGATAGATTTTGGCCTCGTTAGATTCGTATTTACTGTGACAGTGACAAAAGATGTATCTTTAAAAAAATCGGATTTTTGGCGCCGAATTCAAATATTGCATTGCTTAAATTGCGATGGTTCCTGCAGTGGGGTTTTCTGTTTTCTGGACAATTAGCTTGTTCTAACATTAATACCTTAGCTTTTAGCTAGAGCTAACATTAACTCAGAAAACGTCATTCAAAACTTACGTATGTAATGTTTATTTCATGAGTTTGACACATTCTTTGGTCGTATTTATAGTTTATTGTGAAGAAAACATTTACTAAACTCTTTTAAAACCACTTTTATCGCATAAAATAAGCAGTTCGACTCCAATGTTATGTCCCAGAAGGTCGGCCACAACAATAAATGATTTTCGTCTTTGAACTTTAACATATGACTCCCTCTACATATTTTATTTTCTCTAAGTGCAGAACCCTTTCACAATTTCCCGCATCCAACTTGACAGGTTATATTTTTTACCGCCTTGTAATTTATACAGAAGCCCAGTGCCAACTTAGCGTGCTCTGCCCAGTTAAACACATAAAATATTCCAGTTAGCCTGTTACCATTAAAGTCAGGGCTGTTAGCTATGAATAAAAAAACAAATGGCGCGCTAGCAACAAGTTCGAAATTTGAAAATGGCGCGCGTCTGTAAGAAAATTATTTTGATGCGTGTAAACTGACTAGTTATTTTTTTTTTGTTTCCAGGATGCCGATCTTAAGCAAATTATGACGGACGAATCTCTGGTATTGATTTTTATTTTTTTTGTTTACCTATTTTTTAATTGTTTATACGAAGGTGTGATTTTTTGTCCTCTTACATTTTAAAATGGATTTAATTTAGATGAAGTTAAGTTACAAACAAAAAAAAACACGGTAATATAGAGACATAATACGGATGCTCATTGCCGTAGGAGAGTTATGCTTTGGCACGACCGGAGTGATACCACGGCCTCTCAGAAAACCGGCGTGAAATGGAGTTGTGCTGAGTTTATTTTAGTGTATAATATAATCCACATCATATTTCCATTCTATATTTTCGACAGCAGTTGATTTCCGTCACGTAACCCGTCTGCTGTCTTGCCCACTAAATATCATAAAAATAAATAAATATAGGTAAAGTTCATATAACATCCTTTTTTCTGGTGCAATCAGTTAACAAATATTCATCTTCACAGGTAGAAACAAACAACAGTCTTAAAACTTTTCTCATACAGCAGACGGTCCCGCGGTTTGTCGGCGCAGACGAGCGACATTGTGTCGCCACTCGCCGCGTCGCTTTATATTCTTATTAGACGCCCGTAACTCCGTTGCGCCAAAATTCATAGGATAAAAAAGTATTCTAGATTAAGAGATTAGATAGATAAAAAAGTATTCTAGTCCTTTCCCAAGACTAAATGACCTTTGAGGCTCAGTTGGTAAGCACGGTAGCTTATATCCATTCCCGCTGACGCGACGGAACGAAAAGTTTTTCAATGTTCCTGGGTCTTGGGTGTCCATGAAATATGTGTATCCTATAATAGAAATCTCAAGTATGTGTATAGTATAAAAGTATTAAATACATTTCCGTCGTCTGGTACCTGTAATACAAGTCCTTCGGGTACTTACCACGGGGCCAGACTGACGCGGTCGTGGTGGAAAGCGTCCATAGATATTAGTATTATTATTATTATTATTTTGTAAAGTATCTCCAAGTCAAGTTTCAGCAAAATCGGTTCAGACGTTTGGGTTTAAAGAGGTAACAGGACACACTTTCGCATTTATAATATTAAAATGTATATAGAAGTTTGTTAGTATTGATAGTAAAAGACTACAGAGTATTTTGAGTGTCCGTAGCCTAGTGGGTAAGACCTTTGGCTCGCACTCGAGAGGGTGCAGGCAAACCCGAGTGGAGGCGTGTACCAATGAGGCAAAAAACTAATAACACTTACGCTGCCTCTGTTCTATGCTCGATGATCGCTAGCAACAAGTTGCGAAATGCAATACCGAGTCGTTCGTCTGCGCTGCAACGGTTTTAATTAATCACCCCAGCTGCTCAGACCTCAACTAAAACTCAGGTTAATAAGGGCAGTGTCAGCTGTGTGTAATTGTATAATCCGGTTATATACTTGTTGAATACCGTGTCGTTACCCGCGGCTTACTGGGGGAAATGCTCTGCGGTACGTGTAGCCTCTATGTCAATCTGTGGCATCAGCTAACTCCATATTTTAATAACGTCTACTAACAATAGCTTTTTTCAACGGGCAATGAGGTGTCTGTTATATAAAAATAAGTCGGGTTTTCCGTGAGGTTTGTAACGAAAAAAAATCAGGAAAAATTTAAAGAAGACTTTACCATGTGGATAGACTCGCGGGCAACAGCTAGTGCGTATAAAACAAAGTTTATCGAATGGAAATTATTATGATAGTGGGCTAAAAATATACAAAATGACAAAATTTTTTGAGTTTTCTATTTATCTCATTTCTTAAAAAGTTATTTAGTATGAACTTTGTATGTAGCTTAAAGACTTTGACGTGACTGTCAATATCGGGTCTCTCTTTCTTACTTTAAAGGTTTATAACTTTTTCTTATAACATCGTTATAACATTTTTCAATAACGATAGATTTATTTTTTAAACAAGGAATTTGTGGCGGAACCCACAAAAAGCGCAATAATCATGCATCGCGCTATCACGTGGGCTTCGGCCTGTATAGGCATAACATCCCGCCCGGTCGGAAGATATTCCTTTGGCCACGAAACGCATTCCCACAAATTAGAAATCATGTACATATTACCTTTTGGCTTAACTTGATTTTTTTAACTTTTGGCTTAACTTTATTTTTGATTGGTGATTTCAGCAGACTAGCATAGCGTCGGTATTCGAGAGTATAGACAAACTGGCCGATAGTTGAGGTAAAGGTGTTTTGGTGGGACGTGAAAGTGTGATGTTGTGTTTTTGTATTACTTCGCAAAATTTGTGTTGTTTCGGGTTTTAATGCGTTATAGTGGTAGAATATCAATCATTAAATATTCGTCCTCATGCACAAGTGCGGGCAAGTAATACGACTTCAAGAAGCGTGCTATTTTATGTATTGCTACAAAACTCTATTGGAAATTTTAATAGAGCGTCTACCACTTTACTAAATTGACTTGACTTGACGCTTTGACTGCACTGACGATTTATCTTGACTTTGACTAGACCTTAGACTTGACGAAATATTGTAACGTTGCTACAATTATGTGACCAAGAAAATTGATTTCCTGCCTTAACTCGACACTGGTGATGGTTATATAGCCGTAGCGCCATTAAAAAAAAAAGAAGAAGAAATTTGATCCACTTCTCGGTTGCCGATTTAGTTGAAATTTTACATGTAAGTATAAATCTGATAAACAAGCGATATTAATATGAAATTAAGCTGATCTGACGATAGAGCAGCCCGGCTAAGATACGCACATCGAGATATATAAACTGAAGAGTTTGTTTGAACGCGTTAATCTCAGGAACTACTGGCCGGAATTGAAAGATTATTTTTGTGTTGGTTATTCCATTTATCGAGGAAGGCTATAGGCTAAAAAACACCACGCTACGACCAAAAGGAGCCGAGCAATAACCAAAAATAGTAAAGAAGAGAGAATATATAAAGTTTTATGTATAATGTTATAATGTATAAAGTAAACCCACTATCAGATGTATAATTAGGATATCGATTTTATTTTGATAAAGTGTGCCAACCCAAAGAAGGTACCCAAACTTTAGTCGCCCGCGGGACCACGCACTCCATACAACAGTTTCACATTACAATTCTACAAGTTTTAGGGAAAATAACCTAAAGGGAATAAGAAGTGTGTTGAATTTTATTTGAACACTAGCTTCTTCCCGCAGCTTTGCTAGCGAGTAATTCGAAAATAGCATGAAAATATTTCGGGAACATGATGTTTTTCCTAGACAAAGTTTATTTTAATAATTCTTTTGAAAGCAACTGCCGTCGCACATGGACACTTGCGACACTCGAGGAGTTGCAAGTGCGTTGCCGGCCTTTCTGAGGAAATAGGGAATGGGATAGGGGATTAGGGAAATTGGGCCACCGGTAAACTCACTCACTAAACGAAACACAGCACAACGCCGTTTCACGCCAGTTTTCTGTGAGGTCGTGGTATCATTACGGTCGAGCTGGCCCATCCGTACCGAAGCACGGCTCTCCCACAGCAATGAGCGTCCGTATTATGTACTTGAGATCTGAAAATGTCTCATTGGTACACGCCTCCACCGGGGTTTGAACCTGCACCCTCTCGAGTGCGAACCAAAGGTCTTACTCACTGGGCTACGGATGCTCTAGCTAATTTTCATACCTAATAGCGGTAATCAACAAGTGTTATTCCCGGAGTTATGGCAACGCACTCAGAAGTGTTAATTGTACCAGCAAAAGAGTCATTTTAGACATAGCACTGGGAATAATTGCAGAATATGCTCGTCACGCATTTTATCTCAGCCGACAGACTTGTTAAGTAAAAATTTTAATTTTGATAGCGCTGAGGAAAATATAAGGAAAACTAGAGTTGACCTTTCAGAAGAATAACTCGCTCGTTGTCGGTATTGAATCATTCTACCAGTAACTAATTATTTTACTATAAAATCGGGCGTATATATAGCTTTGTTAAGGGGGTGGTCCCGTAGGTAAAAAAGTGGCCAAGTGCGAGTTGAACTCGCGTATTTAGGATAAGGGGGCAAACGAGTAAACGGGTTAACTGATGCAAATCAACTACCCACGTCGAGGTAGACACTCGGGGGGAACCTCTGGACCCCCAGGGCACACCCCTTATTTACGCCCATGGGTGAGATTGTTGACAGCATAAAATTACCCTGTACGATAAACAGTTTCAAAACCATAGAACATAGAACGCTTTAAATGATTATTTTTAAATCCACGATTCAAAACGCCCTTTGGAAGTTTGTTCAACTTATCTACTTTATAAATTTTAAACTTAAATCATTCAAAGTAGAATTGCTTGTCATCTCGACGGAAGCCGGTGCCAGAATCCGCTAAGTCATGAAAGCTACGAGCAATCTTTGATCACAAACCGTAAAATAATTAACAGGCAATTACGAAATGAATTGACTACAGATTGCCAGATATTATCTGTGCTGTGAGTCTATTTTCTGTGGCCCGATTTCGAACGTAGAAGCTCGCTTTACGTAGCTGATTATTAAACGGAATGTAACAAAAGTAACTGATGATACTTAAGAGTGTGTATATCTAAGCTGCTACTTTCACAGTGAACTCTTTGTAAGGACATAAAAATTCATTGTGAAAGTAGCAGGTCTGAAGCGAAACTATATTAGTTTATATTGTATTTTAAATTAATTGTATTGACATAATATTATATGGAGTAAATTGACATACCTAATTATAACAAATTTAAAAGTTTTTGACATATAATGTTTCACATAAAATTAAGATTACACATGAAAATAAAATTAGGATATATGAAAATAAATTGTGACTGTATTGATTATAATAGAATTTTAATTTAACATAATATTATGTGCCAAGACAAAATAGAATATTTATTTTATGTTAAGAATTAAATATTTTAATAGATTTTATGTAATAAGTGATACCTTGTACTTAAGTTGACGTTCATAAGTGTTACTGTGTGACCTATATCAATAAATAATTTTGATTTGATTTGAAAGAAAATTGTTGTTATTCGCCCATGCCCTATATGGGCATTAATCAATCACAATGATTTTTAACCGACTTCCAAAAAAGGAGGAGGTTTCTCAATTCGACCGTATATATGTTCTTTTTTTTATGCTCCGAAAAATGGGGCGCCGCACGCCATGTAAAGGGGTGCGAGGCTGGTTCTTTTCGAATATCTTTAAATTGAATTGAGGGCGCCCCGATAAAACCGCGCCCAGGGCGCTGGTATTTGCTAACGCCGGCACCACCGCAAATAATATAGGCGCCTACGAGTTAGTTACGAATGACATGAGACACGATGATGACGATGACTCAATGTCCCTCGAAAACCGTTGACTCATAAGGTGTGGCTGTTTTCCCGCAACAATGAAAAACTATTTTCAATACGAGTTCGTATAACTTCTATATACCAATGTTAGCTGCCACAGAATACATAATGTTTATGTAAATGGTAGATAAATAAACATAATATGGTATAGCCAAAGGAACGAACAGGGCCACTTAGTAATATCGCTAAGAGCAATTTTTCTTGCAAATAAAACTGCTAACCCAATTTTTGATTGTTTTAAAAAGTAATTAGCTAAACATATTTTAAATGAAAATTAAAATGTTTTGGTTTAGTGTTCTATAATAAAATTACAAAAATCTGTTATTAGTTAGCTATTTGTGTATTGTATATTGGTATGAGATATGAATACACTTTTTACCCCCGTATGTGTAAAATGTTATTGTGAAATTTTGTGTCTTTGTGTTCTAGCAATATTGTGTACGTTACTGATTACGAAGTACAAGTTGTATTTAGACGTTAAATAAACTACGTTATCAAAAAGTGGCAATGCCTTTGTTGATAATAAAGAATCTTTAAACAACTAATTAACAATTAATTTAAATTGATTTTGAAGTGACTATTTTATTACAACTATTCGATTTTTAAACAAAGTGTACCAAAAAAAAGCTAAGCGATTCTTTTGCAATATTGCTATCACGACCTTTTTAGGCCTGTTCGTCTGTCTCTAACAATCTCTATATATTAGATTCTTCTTCTAATATAAGAGACTTCTAATATTAGAGAGAAACTTAGAAGGAGCTATGCGTTTTGTGAGTGTTTGTAGGAAGTAATCTTTGAAGGTACCGAACCGATTTCGAAAACTCTTTCACCATTTGGAAGCTACATTATCCGAGATTCGTTTAAGGTAAATTTTGATTTGACATAAATGCTCCCGTGGGATAAACCACCCCGACACCAGCACCGTTAGGTATATACGCGTGTAGATACCTTAGCACACAGCACGTTGCGGTCTAAAGCTAACCTTAGAAGTTCAAATCAACATAACCGAACAAACCAAGTACTAATTAGGAAAGATGCGTGTAAAACGCAGCCGAATTCAGTCAATTTTGAAATTTACACATACGGGGGTAAAAAGTGTGTTCATATCTCATACCGATATACACTAATAGCTAACTAATTACAGATTTTTGTAATTTTATTGTAGAAAACTAAAACAAAACGTTTTAATTTAAAATATGTTCAGCTAATCGCTTTTTAAAACAATCAAAAATTGGGTTAGCAGTTGACGGACCTTCGTCATCTGATATAAATATGTCATGAGTTTAGAGCGACATAACCCGAACAAATTACTTAGATTAGGAAAATTACAGATACAGATCGGTCGCGTTATGTCAAAGACAGCCGACAGATCACAACTGATTGTCACATTCCGACCAAATGACGTAGGTCCGTCAACTGGCTCTCTTTCAATCTCCCCCATTATACAATATTTATCGCCGGGTACTGTATCAGTAGTAGTTCCAAGCATAGATAATACAAATATATATGTTCCAAGTTGTAACTAATAACTAAGTCACGTACATCCTGCGGCCGTCGCCATAAAAACGTCTAATCGTCGGTCAACGCTCTCCGAGATTCCTAGATTCCTACTAAAAATCTGTTGGCTCTTATGCTACTGCGAAGACTGATTTTAGTAAAACTTTGAAACCACTAACTCCTGCACCTTTCATCTACGAGCGATAAATGTGTAAAGTTGTAAAATTTTCAATAAAGGATAAACTGCCTAGCGCTGTACTTGTCTAACCTGATTTCTGAGGCTTTAGAGAGAACATATTATTTTAGCTTTTACGAGCTTTCGTAGTAGACGCGTTTCATCGGAAAAAGTAACTGTCATGTTGACTATTTAAGTCAGCCTTTGTATATATTTTCTCAGAATACTTGAGAAATTATATTCAAAGAGCTATATTCTAATAAACCATATATAATTTGTAAGTAAGTTAAATTGACAAAAACAACATTACTATGAACCGAGTAATTGCCAGGTTTAGTCTAAATTTTAACAAAATGGTTAAATTATGATTCACTATTCGCGTCGCTCTGGGTAAAAATATTACCAACCAACTTCAACTTAAATTCAATCAAAGATTAACTTAACGGGCGTAGCTGAAAACACATTAAAATTTTGCACACTCAAATCAAGATTTAAATAGCGCATTCTTTATTCAAATTGTCGAAAATGCGGTACATTTTACCGTTTATTCTTAGATTGTTTGTCGTGGCGTTCCTCGTAATGGTTAGTGTGCACAAGTGTCGGTTAAGTCTGACGTTGCCCAATGTCAGCTATGACCCACTTGCTGTGTCGCAAACTATTTCTTAGATATGCGGATCAACATATCTTGAGACTTGATGTCATAACGGTAATGGATACCAGGGGGTTTACCACAGCCACCGAAATGAGAATAGACAAAATGACAGATAATTGGGATAAATTGACAGATTTCCTTTAGGCTTCCGTCACTTTGTCGATCTTGCTGTAGAAAGAAATACTTTCTCGGCCTCCATGCTAAGGCCTCTGATAAAATTTTAAATATTTTGACAGAATAAGCTGTGATAGGAACAAAAAATACTAATTCTGGTACGGTACATTTAATTGAAGATTTTAAACTTGGTGAATATTTAAGTTTAGGCAATATGCATAATATAATATAAAGAAAAAATATTTTCGCCTTTCCTCATCGAATCCTAAGCGAAATGCAAAGCAAAATTATGCAAGTTAATCAAATTTGGCACAAATACAATGTACGCTCAAAAGCCACTTTACACGGAAAAACATACGGTTCCTGTGGGATTCTATTTTGCCGGAGAGAACATTTTACATAGAACGCTGCCTCTATTGAAAGGTGACCGCAGGCGGCCAGTCCTCCATACAGTATTCAGAGAATATTTACCTTTATAATAACCTCTATGTCAATGGCATAAGGGATATAGAATTCGGAGAGCCCGGAGGTCCGAATCACATCACATTAGATGCTCCAGCACGTCCGACAGCCCTAGCATTGTTAGGGCTATCAGGATGCATAATGTTGGAAGAAATGCAGCGTTCAATGCTTGTTATTATTAAGGTCTAGTTATAGATGTCATTTGCTTTTAAAAGGCTAAGAACATTTTAAATGATGTGGTAAAAATGGTTAAAATTTATCTGTTTTTGGTTACATACTAAATGATTCTCGAAAATCGTGGAAGTAGAATCAGCAAAACTATAATCAGAATTTGGTACCATCCTGAAGGTCAAATTTCTGCTAAGCTTTGGAAACTAAAACGTGTTGTCTAAATACTTATCTTTTGGCTTGTTGAATATTTAAAACATTTTTCTTTCCGGTTCCCAACCCTAATCACAATAAGGCGATTGTCCGCGGCCATCTTTGTTCAAATCTCGCGACACCCTTAGGCAGACCGCCTAAACGCCACAGATTATAGCTCGCCACCGCCGACTGAGGTTACAAAAACCTCTAGATTATAGAGGAGACTTCACGTCGATATAGATGTGAACCATCGAAGAATTGATTCAAAGGCATTTAGCGGTTCTACGTTACTTGGTCGGTGTATTTTTTTTTACGATATTTAGGGGGCAAACGAGCAGACAGGTTACTTGATAGAAAGCAACTGCCGTCGCCCATGGACACTCCTAACATCCGAAGAGTCGCAAGTGCGTTGCCGGCGTTTATGGGGGAATAGGGAATGGGAATAAGGATAGGTGGATTAGGGAAGTTGGGCCACCGGTAAACTCACTCATTGAACGAAAAATAGCACAGAACAGGCCGCGGTATCACTCCGGTCGAGCCGGCCCATTCACGCCGAAGAATGGCTCTTCCAAGGCAATGAGCATCCGCATTATGTACTTGAGATCGGAAAATGTCTCATTGGTACACGCGACGGCAGTTGCTTTCCATCAGGCAACCCTCGCTCGCTTGCCCCCTAAATATCATAAAAAAATTTAAATAAAATGCTCATAAAATGTAACTCAAACACACACTTTAATACTGATGGTTTCTGGCAAGAATGAAAAGTTGTCGCACCGTCGAATTTTTCGTGTGATTTTCCCACGCAAACCACACTCTTTTTGCCGTCCAACTTTTTTTTTACCGGAAGGCGACTAAAGACTCCCCGACACATCTTAATTAGCAGTGCATTAGTAGAATGAGTTTTTATCAGTATGTAAAAAATGTCGCATTAATTGCGTCCATAGACAGCAGAGTGCTGCGGGGTAAAAAGTAGAGATAAGTCACAGCGGGCGGTACACCTGGCAATAAACATGTACCAGCCACGGTCCTTGCTGTACGTACCGAGTGCATGAAAGGGTTTTAAATTATTAAAAAAAAGATAACACTTTACGCAGTTAACAAATTTACTTTGATCGGGATATACAGTGCAATAGCATTAAATCGAAATATAAAATTATTTATATTATATTCGTTTGATGTATGACAACTTTTGGTCGTATTCTCGCAGTTCGTATCTTTGGTGCTGCGTTGTGTTCAGGTTGCAGCATCGCGAGGAGATGCGACGATTTTCAAATTCTTCAAATCACTAAAAATTGTGTACAGCAGCACATGACAACTAAAATTATATAAATCTTTGGTAAAACAATAGCATACTATATACAAGGTATAGCTTCATATTATAAAAAGAAGAAAAACATAATATAGGTAAGAACATAGTATAGTCTAGCTATATAAGCCTAAAAAAACTTCCAAATTCAAAAATCACATAATATAGCGAAAAAGACTTTGATCATTTATTAGATCATGAGACCTAAACACAAGTATTTCTATATAAGTTTCTCTAAAAGGTAAAGTGTTAGGTCTTATTAAGATTTATGGGTCAAAGTGTTGTTTGTTATAAATAAAATACAATGTATGCAATTCGAAGTATTATTTCCTATTATCAACATAAGACTACGAATACTCGATAGAGAGACAAAACCCCGTTTCTCATATCTTATTATATGGTATTTTTATAATTTTTTGTCTTACATAAAAAATCAAAACATCATAAACGTAATAATACTCATGATCAAGTATCAAAATCATGAAATCCAATCGTAGTGCAGTTTTAATAAAATATATAAAAAATATATATATATTACCGAACATATAACCTCCTCGTTTTTGGAAGTCGGTTAGAAAACAAAAGACTGCGTCGGAATAATGTTGCTAGTCAATAAAAATAGGTTCATTTTATTACTATAAGTCATAAGCCAGACCCTATAGCCAGTAGTTTTTAGAAGTCAGTTATATCCATACACAGCCTAACATATTATTTTCGGCTGTGGATATATATTTTATATGTTTGTGCAATCCAGTTAGAAAAGATACCACGTCTGCGATCTATGCGAAAGACGTTTCTGCTGACTCTACCTAGCTATGGGAACTGCGTTTTTAAATACCTTAGTCTTAACATAGTCATAAATATTGTATTCATATTAACTCCAACATAAATAATGTAACTTGTACTCGTTATATCCTCTCTCTAGAGATTAAAGATATGAATTAAACAAAGTACGATATCCCTTTAAAGGAAAATTTACAATTAATTGAATACTCTGTGTTCTTGTTGTTGTTTACTAAAACATTTTGTTTTTTTATATTGAAAGAGATCACAAAATTCAATATCGTAAGAATTTGTCAGGAGACTTTTCATACCCAAAAATGTACGGTTGCCTCGCGATTAACGAAATTTGGCGTATCGGAGTTGCGGGCGTTTCGTAGTTAAAATACATCTCAATTTCCTATGAACTTCTAATAGATAACATCAATTTTTTTTTATTCTTAAGGACCTTTAGTCCTTAACCTGTAACATGCGGACTAATGAAGATGTAACGTCACACAAAATCGATTACTCTTCGAATTCGTCTCGATTAATTAAACATAGAAAAACTCTACGAGTGACAGAGACGCCCTACATGATGTGTATGGGATGGAGAGGGATGGATATACAATACCATTACCATCCCGAAGCTAACGGCTCACTCTGTAATGAGGGAATACTGATGGTTTTACGGGCTTTAGCGAGATGAGTGGTGCAAATCCATGTATTAATACGCGAGCGGATAACTTTGTACCCCTTTTTACGTAAGAAGCGTAGATGATAGCAGCAAATTGCTCCCAGTTATAGTTAATATAGAGGACGAGCGTGGAATACTAATATTATTTCAAAATATGCTTTAATTTTGCATATTTCTAATGACTAAAACGCTACGCACAATACAACACGCACACTACAATATTTTGACTCACATCAATCACATTAAACACTCTTTTATTTACGGTGGCCTGGTAACAAGATCTTTATGCCAAATTGAAGTCTGTGATTGTATTGAGACTAAGTTATAATTTTTATAGGTGCTCTACACGATGGATTTAAATATTTATGGTCATATTTCGACCACAGGGCGACCTCTAGTTAATAGAAATACGACTTTAGTTTCGATACTACTATTATAAAATAAGTAGATGATGTGTGTTGTTCCCGTAGATTTTTTTCGAAATAAAAAGTATCCTGTGTCTTTTCCCGGGCATCTAATTATCTTTGGACAAAATTTAATCAAAATAGTTTCCTCGGTTTGGACGTGAAGAGGTACACAATACCAAACTTCGACAAAATCGGTTTAGCGGCTTAGGCGTGTAGAGGTAAAAGACAGACAGAGACACATTCGCATTTATAATATAAGTAAATATGGAATTATGGATGGGAAAGTGAATTCATTACTATGTCTTTCCTAACAGAGCAACCAATCGACTTGATTTTTTTATATTATAAATGGGAAAATATGTTCGTGTATTTGTTTGTTTGTCTTTTGAATATATAGAAGAATATGAGACCGTACTCAACTTTCGGTATTGGAAAAACATCACATTTCTAGACGAGCAATAACATTCGTATATTTACGCGATTTTGAAATTCCTCGTAATCGAAGCGGCGGGCAGAAGATTACCTCATGTTCAGAGACCAGCCCGCTACCTCTCGTGTGTTGTCCGGTGTCCTGAGAGGCGGAACTCGCATAGTACATTCCGCCGGCTCCCTGTGAACTCCCGCCACCCACACTACTTAGCCGGTTACTACTTACACCTAGTCTTCCTACTTTAAAGGCTAGGACCTTTCGTTGTTACACTCATACGTGTATTAAGCTGGGTTGCCTGGAAGAAACCGCTGTAAGCGGGAAGGCCGCTCGTTCGCTTTCTTAACCTATTTTTTTTTCTAATATATGTTTTGTATTTTACAAGCAAATAAAAAATTTATGAATAAATAAATAGAGCTCTGTATTATTAAAAAAAATATTTTTAAAATCGGCTTTAGCTGAAGTTAGAATTGTATAATTTCAATTTAAACACAATACGTTCAATGTGTTCTGTCTGTAGAGTTAGTTATGAATGCAAAAAACATAATCGCCGAGCAATTTTTTCGTTAAAAATTCAATCTTGCGTCGACACTTTAAAATTTATACATAAAACATCAACGCGCGGGACGCTCGCACAAAAAGTATCATTTTCTTTTTTCCTTTATTCCTGTTATAATATTTTTTCTGTTATGACGTCATAGATATGACGTTGTTTATTAAATGTATAATGTCTTTTATGAGTTTGTTTATTTGTGTGTTGAGATGAAATGTTTAATTGGATAAAATATGGTTATCAAAGTTGTTACATAATATTTAGCAGTCCATATATTTTGTCGTAGCTGACGACGTCCAAATATAATAATAGGTCAATTTTATTTTTACAATTAATCATTATCAATGCAACTATAAACATCATTCATAGTCAAAATCGCAATATTAGTCAGAAATGTCACAAACAATATCCAGATTATTAGTACTCGTATAACAATATAATATTTAGATGTCATTTGTTTGAACGCGTTAATCTCAGGAACTACTGGCAGGAATTGAAAAAAATATTTTTGTTTTAGTTAGTCTATTTATCGAGGATGGTTATAGACTTTATTATATTACACTACGACCAATAGTAATTTTAAATATTTACAATATTCTTGATTACGGCTCGGCTCGAGTAATCAAAAATATTGTAAAAACTGGATAATTTATAAAATTTCACGCGGGCAACTTCTAGTACTCAATATGAGAAGAAAAAACTCAACAGTTATTTTTACGTAACGTTTAGAAAACTATGTAGGAATTCACATTATTTTATCTATGATCTATCAGACAAAACCAATGTCGACCTTAATCAGATGAAATTTATTTCTACCTAATAAAATTTTAACAGGTACTTGCATAAAATTTTATAGTTTTTTATCAGAAAAATTATTCTCACTATCGGACCGACGATTTTTGTCGGACGTATTTCACGGAAACTAACGTGATAGTATCTACGTCGGCCTTACGTGTACGTGGTGTTTACGACGTTATATTTACGATCTCGATAACGTTTTTAACGTTTTATATGTAGGTAATAGAAATCACGAACGGTATTAAAACTATGTATGCCCTGATAATTCACTCTCATATTACGACACGTACAGGCTGTAACGGATGTAAGTGTTAAAACTTTAGGCTGTGTATTTTCCTTATAAAGAATTCACAATTAAAGTAGTAGCACTGAAGGCGAAAAAAAAATTATGGTTCGCTCCACGCTCCAGTGACACGAGTTTTCCCATACAAATACCGAGAAAAAATTCGCTTTCGAGGCTGCTTATTTCATAAACTGTATAAGAAACATATACACATCCTGAATTATAAGTTACTTTAGTTACACCTTATATATTTACATTTTAACCGTTTTTAAATATACACAGGTATGTACTCTACGATTTGTCTTTGAAAAGGGTAAAAGGCTAGTATAGTTATTTAAATTTAAAATATATTCCATCAAGTGACTGAGTTCAAACAAAAACATAGTTGATAAACTACGAGGATAGAAAAAACCTAGGAAAATAATTACTATTTATAATTACATACGTCTGTAGAACTACGTGGTGCCTGCCACTGTATACACATCGAATTGTAAGTATTAATAAAAGTTAATATAAACCCTCTCGCAACTAAAGCCATACCTTCGAAGGGCTTTCCATTAAATTATCACACAGAATTTCATCAAAATCGGTTTAAACAACCAGCGCACGGTGTAGATATTTCTGTAAGAGTTTTATGTTTTGTTTAAAAATAAATAAATTAAAAAAAAAAAAAGAAGTAAGGATCTTCCGTAACAAAACAAAAGAAACCAAAGTAATCAAACCTACACAAGAGTATCATTGAAAGAATTGATTTATGAGTTGACAAAGGTCATATCGACGCGTTACTGCTCCAACCTGTATCTTAAAAATGGCTACATTTCAAAAAACAAAAAAAAACTGATTTTTTTTTAGTAATTGTACAAAACTAAGATATAAGGTTATTTGATAAGCAAATTGTTACCTATCAAATAACCTCAACCTCAAGTTTTGTACAATAACTAAGAAAAAAATATATAATCAGTTTTTTTTGTCCAATAAAATGTAGCCATTTTAAGATACGTTAATTCTATATAAGTCGTGATCGGCTGGGTTTGACATAACGCGACCAAATGGTCCTCAATCTGGCTATAAATCAACTTCTTATTAAGTACAATAGTATAATACAAGTAATTGATTGTTGTGGCATACATTCGCAGCCATCACAGAAGTAGGAACGTGCGGTATCTGCAATTTAATATGGATATATATGTATGAGATCATGGAAAATGGCATATCTCCATACCTGTGTCATATGTCCCAAGGTTAAAGATTGACATTTTGTAGTCTAAGAGCCAAGGTCCTATTGAATCACCGTTGAGATTCGCCAAGTTAACTTCACCGGAATATTTAAAACGACAAAATAATATACCTATTATTAGTACACATTTGGTTTTCTTTAATATACATCGAATCAATTTATTTTTGTTACCCATGTTTATCTGTGCACGCCCTAAAACATGTCTTAGTAATAAAATGTCTCTACTTAGGAATGCTGGAAGAAATTTCATTCAGAAATTAGCAGGACCTCTTGTGTCATTTTTCTTCTTTAAAATGTTGTATTTGTAAATGTTATTGTGTACAATAAACTGTAAATAAATAAATACATCCAGCATATCATAACGAAAATATAAACTTATTTTTTTATATATACAAATTTATGTATAGTCGTACAAATAATTTTCTTTCGTAACTTTTTTCACTTAAGCCATGAAATGAATCGATTTTCATGTTTTGCACGGAGGTATACTCATATCGTGGGGAAAGACACACAGACATTAAAGTATATCACCTCGGAAATCGCTTCCCGCAAAATAAACGAAAAACACGAACAAAAACCAAAGCCTCAAATATTTGTAAATACTTTTTAACGTTGTCATAATACATCTTATTAACAGCCTTACTGCCGTCCTCGAACTTAAATGTCGTTAACCAACATCTAGTCATTTTTGACATTTTGATGCCATCATATTCAGAAGAAAAAGTTCTATCGACGTGTATTAGCAAAATGTTTGTAGCTTTTATAGTCATCGAGTTATTAAAATGAATATTGCCGTTATGAAGTACCAAGCCCGTAGAAAAATTGCCGTGTTTTTTGCTCATAACTCAAAAAGTACCTTTTTACATAGCCGCATTTTAGCTCGAGGACGTCGGCAGCTTAGGACACCTTTTCTATTATATCCTCTGAAATGTAGAGTTCACATGAAACTGACCATTTCCCACGCGTGAAAACCCGGGAAAACTCACGTAGTTCATACTGCACGAGATACGAATGTATCGCAAAATATGAACATTAATTTAGACAAATGATCCACAGTGTAGTAAACCGTTAAATAGACGTTAACTAAGAGAACGTAACGACGTAAATGTAACGTGAACGTTCACGTTACGTTAGTAAACACTGCACGTAATACTCACCTCTTACTTTTTCTTATTAGAAAACAGCACAGTTGTAGTCTAAGAGCACTCTCAATATTATCTCCATAAAATATTTTGTTGTTAGAGTTTAATTTTCTTCACATTGTTATAAAATATTCAAAATGAAACGTGATTATAATGTTACATTGTAAATAAATTAATTTTCGAGTCGAGTGTAAGCAAAGTGTGACGTACCGTAAACACGTAACAAAAGTATTTATTATTTAGCAAGTCGGTGCTATATTGAAGCCTTCTTAGACCTTAGCGGTTGACGAGGTCATGTATTAGGTAATACTTACACGCAAGCAACCGTAACAAGCAATGAATGACTTACAAAACGATGCAAACTTTATTTATTGTCGATAAATTTTGTACGCGCCTAAAATTAAAAAAAAAAAACAACAAACCTCTTTAGAGTCGGCTAAGTGCGGCTTGTCCAAAGTCGTTTTTGCGGCCAAAAAAAAGTAAACAAGCACTATTATGAAACACTGTTCACGTTGACACCTCTCACTAGCGCGTGCGCGCGCGCCGCCCGATCCGCACTGACTGAGTGAACGTAGCTGACCTTCCTGCCCACCGAGCTTAGCTAAACCTCTCCTTATTCAGCGCTGCCCCAAAATCCAGTCATCTGTTGCGAGATCTTGGCTCCAAGCACCCACTACAATGGGGCCCGAGCGGGCGCGAAAATCGTACACGGCTCCTGGTCTATCCGGGAAAATTCGCTCACTACAAATTAAGCCGATAGTTAAAATCAGTGCTTAATAGTAAGAGCCTGATCGAAAAACTTTGAGATCCTGTTTTTATCCATATAGGTATCTTTATGAATGAAAACAGCATCTCAACATTTTTGATCATGCTCTTAAGTATTAAGCGCTGACTATTAACACGGGTCTTAATATACTTGTTATATATTGGAACTAGTTTGTGCCCGCAACTTCATTGCGCACAAAATTCGTATATCACGCGGGAACCGTACATTTTTCCAGGATAAAAGGTATCCAATATGTTGCCCAGACCTAATAGCTATTAAACAAAAAAAGATTTATTCAAATCCGTCCAGTTATTCTTCAGACAAATAGATAAATAGACAACTTTTTTTGTCAATATGTGTTCTTTTACTGTTCCTTAGCAATCCCACACACATTATGAAATGTACAGACACTTCATTTTTACTGTTTTATTATATGTATAGATTGAAAAACCGACGCTCATGGACTTTGGTCTATAGCAGTCTCCAAGTCAGAGACTAAGACAAAACCAACTATGAAATGCTTTAAAGAAACATTTACAATTATCCATTGTAAAAAATATACAGTGAAAGAGTAACACCACGGTCTCGCAAGAAACTGGCGTGAAACGGCATTGTGCTGTGTTTCGTTCATTGAGTAAAGTTACCGGTGACCCAACTTTCCTAATCCCTATTCCCTCATAAAGGCCGGCAACGCACTTGCGACTCTTCGGATGTCACGAGCGTCCACGGGCGACGGCATGGCACGGCATGCATATTTCCATCAGGTAACCCGTCTGCTCACTCGCCCCCTAAATATCATAAAAAAGAATTTTTTATGCACTATACGCAAAAACTACTTATAATCCAATTTCCGTAACTTGACACAAAATTCCATATTAAATGTCAAAATTTGTATGAAATTTCGTGCCAAGAAATTTCAGACTGACTAAAATATGATAATCTGTTTGTCTCCCCTTCTCCTAACCAAACCAGAAAAATATATAGAACTTCATTTGCTCTATATTTTTTTAATTACGAATCCATAACACGTTAATGTAGTCCCCGGAATAACTAAAAATTCTGTCACACTGCGTGTCACACTGTGTCACACTCTTGATCTTACAGATTTACCTAATACTTTTTCTACTATACATATATTTAATATACTTTAATACACTCAAAAGTATTTGGGACTCAACCCCTGCATAGCTTTATTATTCATTAAAATGTTACAATATACATACTAAATGAAACTATATAGAACTATAAAGAATTAAAACTATACTACCCCTGCATTATTTTATGTGTATATTCGTTGATGCGAAACATATTATCACGCTATGGTAGAGTCGGTTATGAGCTTTTTTGTGTTCATTGTAACTTTTTGAAACGAGGGAAACAGTTTTTTTGGTGAATGTCGACTTAGTGTTGGCACACATTCATACTCATAAGTGTAAACTACCAGGTGCACTAAAAAAAACAAAATATCTTCGTCTTTGGAAGTCGGATAAAAAACTGATACGTTTTACATCTTTGCCACTATAGGAAAAGACTCTTACAATAGTGTTATCTATATTCCCTTTGGGATAATCAAGTTATTTTATAATATAAATTGTTCTTAAACGTGAATAACCAAGAAAAATATTTTTCTTTAAAATCAGCAAATAAAATGCAGCCTTTTTGTCTTCATGTCCTTAATATTACATTTAAGGTCTTGCAATCGTTAAATGTTGAGTAACGTCCGTTTTAGGTGGTTAAGTGTTTCGACACCTAACAAAAGAGAATGTTATTTTTTAATAGCTAGGTATTAGCTACCGAATAAGGATTCACTGACTTTGCTCAAAATATGATTCTTTGGCTGTAGTTTATCTATCTATTAATGATGAACGAACATCTATCAGGGGACCTAAAATGGTCGTAGTAGCAACATTGCAAAGGAATTGCTCTGCAATTCGTTTTAGTACATTTTCTGTACATTAAATAAATCGAATAGTTTAAATAAAATACTTACTTCGAAAACAATTTAAATTGATTGTAAAATGACGGTTTTGTGAAATCAGTAGGAAAATGACAAAATGAATTGCTCTTAGCAATATTGCTAAGTTACCATTTTAGATAAGCTTATCCGAACGAATCGAAATCAAGCCCTCTTTAATTTCGTGATTCGATATTCGCCCTCCGTGATTCGATAGTCCGACACAGCCCTGCAAAATGTTTGTCGGATTATCGGAGGTCCACTGTATCCTAATCTGACAGTTTTGACGATATTTCGTCACTAAAAAAGTAACTAACTAAGAAATCTAAAATTTTTATACCATGATAACCAGAGACATATAGAAAGCCTTAATCTGATGCGCTCGAGTAAATCTAAAATTTCCTTACTAATATTACAATCAAATATTTTAAAAAGATTGTAAAAAAAATGAATATTCTTCCTATGCCTTATCCTTGCTTATGTAAGTAATTCACAAATTCGACTTACCATCAACAGGGGATGTAGCTCAGTGGTAGAGCGTTCGCTTTGCATGTGAAAGGCCCCGGGTTCGATCCCCGGCATCTCCAACTTT